>BMAO01006808.1:0-20169 GCA_019973975.1 Trichonephila clavata
AATTGTTTATATTTTCACCCCTCGAGACAAAATTAACACCCCTGAGACACCTTAACATAAAAGCGCAAAACATTGCAAGAATTGCTTTTTAAAAGTTTTTAATTTCCTCGTATATTTCTTTTAAAATCAAAAACATTATTAAGTAAAAACCGCAAGCATAACCCCTTAGTTCACTATTTTGGTACCTCTACTTAAGCATCTTATGCATACACCCCGTAATCCATCAGCCTGCTTCAAATATCTGTCATAAACTCTCTCAGTGGATTTGTAAAGATTTATTAGAGGAATATTTGATGGATCAGAATAAGATATATGTATTCTTTCAATCTCGATGAAGATGTCTGAATATGTCACTTTCTTCAACAAACACGGAATTCGTTTTCATATAGATGCGTGTATCTGAATAAATCTGTGTCAAGTTTTTCCATGCGTATCTTTCAAGAATGCAGTGTTTTGACAAGTATGAATTTAATAACCATAACTACATCGCAAATCTTTCTATTGATAAGAGAAAAATATTCTTTTTGAGAATAAATGTAAGAAATATGGAGCTCAGAATAACAAAAACTTATAAACAAAAATGAAAGCAAAGAAGATAATGTATACTCTAGACAGTATTTTATCAATATAGTAAAATAAAAGCAACCAAATAGAACAAAAAGTAATAAAATAATTTCTTAGTAATTAATCATGTAGCATATAGATTTCTCCTTGAATTATAAAGCAAGAAAAAAATAGTTTCGAACTTAGCAAGCGCATACATGTCTTGAGCCCTCCAAGCCACCACGTGATATTTAATTATTTTAGTGTATCCTTCTATCTGGAAGTGCCGTTTAAATCACAACTTTTTTCCTTAAAAAACTGACACATGCAAAATTGAGTTGATGCAATATTGTATCAATCAGTGAGTCTGACAAAACATATGATTATGGAATATTCTAGCTGTTACCAGTAAGAAAAGGAATAAACGCTGAGATCTCTGGAATGTCGAAGAACGATTTTAGCCTTTTCATCTGCTTTGTTTGTTCTGTTTTTCGCTTTTTAAATATTGTCCTTCAAAAAAAGAGCAACTAGATTTTAAAAATCTTTCCTTAAATTTATCATCAACAACCAGATAAAAAAGTCCAGAGCATTTTTCCTTCTGGCGAAAATACCATATACATTTAAGCTTCATTATTTATTTGTTTCATAAAACAGGTCACTTATTTAAACTCATGTATTACAATATTATTCATAGAATAAATGGACAAAAATCTGGAATAACCCAAAATAATCAATTATATGAGACAAGAGGATGTCAGAATTGTATATAAGCAATTAATTTCAAATAAAATTTCAGAAATGTTAAGCCATTGCAATCAGCTTAATTTAGAAAAAAAAATCAAAAACAACATGTTAAGGTATCCGACTACTTGCGACCATTTTTTAAAAAAACTAAGGTATGGTGAATTTTTGTGGTTTTTAGATATTGTTTAGTGATTTTAAGAAAGATATGCTAAGATTAAGAAGAGAAAAAGAAATTATTATTATTAAAATGGAAAAATGGGTAATTTTTTAAAAAAAATAACATAAACACGGCCGTTTTGTGCTAAAAGCTTATGGACAAATTTTAAATTCTGATGTGTTGCTATATTATTCATTTTTAAAATGACCTTCAGAATAAGAGATATTTTAATCTTTACAAAAACTAGAGCATTTTATCCTAATTATTATATAAAATTGTATTAAAAAAACAGTGATTACATTCACATAAAGGACTGTAAATTTTGTAATAAAACAGTGACTGATAAATCTGAAAGTTATAAACACTTCTACTAATATACAGAACATACACAAAAAATTTCAGTGAATCATTTTCAAAACTATTTGAGCAATCGTTGTCCCCGTTAAAGCATTAAAAAAAACATTTCGAGTTAAATACTCTTTAAAATATGACATCTTACTTAAAGTAATATTATATGTTTTTACTAAAATACTTGTAGTATTTGTTCTAGTGAACAAAAAATAATAATAAAAAAATTTATTATTTTTTTTTTTGTAAAAGTTAAAATCTTGAAAGTCATTTCAAAAATCAATAACATAACAACATATCAGAATTGAAATATTGAAAATTTGTTCAAAAACTTTTGGTACAGAATGGGCTGCGTTTATGTCATTTTTTGTAAATGTTTACGTATTTTTTCCCATTTTAATTAAAATAATTTATTTTTCTCTTCTAAATTTTAGCATATTTTCTTAAAATGTACTAAACAAATCTAAAAACATCAAAAAAATTCCCGTATTTCCGTTAAAAAAAAAAAGTTGTTGCCATTAATTGAATACCTTAAATGAATATTACTACTTTATAGGTGTCATAAACTACCCACCTTTCTTCACATAGCGTAAAATTAAAATGTATAATTACAGTGGCAAGCACTAGGACCATCAGGGAAAATTGTTGTTCTATTCATCTTATCTGAACTTTCACTTTGCTTATCAATCAAGAACGAATACATTTTTTCACATAGTTCCTGACTCACTCAACCAGTTTCGTAACTTTTTTTTCCCTTCCGCGTTCCCCCCCCCCCCCTCAAGTGTACTTCTTGCAAAATTGACTGCTGTTCAAAATTTCGAAATGGTCAGCAATAGCTCTGATGATTTTTTTCGAAGCATAACGTTAACAAGAAATTAAGGTATCTGAGTACTTGAAACAACTTTTTTTTAAAAAAATGGAGATAAGGGTGGTGGTTATTTGATTTGTTTAGTTCATTTTAAGAAATATATGCTAAAATTAAGAAGAGAAAAAGAAATTACTATTACTAAAATGGGTAAAAATTTACAAAAATAACATAAAGCGGGGAGGGGCGGGCCATTCTGTATCAACAATTTTATGAGCAAATTTTCAATTTTTTAAAATTATGGTGTGTTGCAATGTTATTTATTTTTAATTGATTTCTTTCTTAAATTTTATATAAAACAAGTTTCAATATCTTCTTTAATCCAAATAGCTTTTATAACAGTATTAAAAATTATGTGGATAGCTAAGAAATAAATTTCATAAATATACAAAAAATTAAGATTTTTTAAAAAATATTATTTAAAATAGCAATTGTTTTTGTAACATTTTTTTTTAAATAAGCACATTTTTAGGACATTTCTTATACTGTGTGAAATTACTTGATTTTGCTTTCAGTTAATTCCGTTGTGTAATTTAATAAACAATTTAATATAAAGAATACTTTTCTTTCTAAATAAGAGCTAATAAAAATTAATTCTATAAGATTAAAATGATTTATATGTGGAATATGTGATAGATTACATAATATGATTTCTTTTTGGATTATTTCTTTCTGAAATTAGGCCATCTTTTATTTATAGAAACTTTTAAGAGGGTCCCTCTGAAATGTTTGAGATACATCTAGGTTTTCATATTTATACGTACAAAATTTTAGGAGTGTTAAAAGTAGTCTCCTCCAGCATCATTGCACCTTTGTAGACGAATTTTCTACAAATCAAATACCTCAAACCATTCATTTCTTGAAATTGATGAGAAAAATGAATTTATATCCACATCAATCTCTCCTTTTGAATGAAAATGACGTCTTCGTGAATTATTTCTTAGATTACAAAAATAGCCAAAAGTCACACATATAGCTAGATTCGGAAAATAAGGTGGTTATTTTATCATTTTAATATATTTTTGCTTAAGAAACTGAACTGTTAGTGCGGCTGTTTTGAAAGATGCATTGTCATGCTGAAGCATTAGTCCACTAACATTAACTTTTTTGGTGAATTTCTGGAAGACAATTAGGGGTATACCAGTTTGCTGTTACGGTCTTTTTTTTTCCAACTTGATGGCTTTGACCAATCCCGTACTTCTGAAGAAAACAGCATACATTATTTTTTCATTGCTCATTTTTTTTCCACCTTTGTCGATATGGGATCTT
Source organism: Trichonephila clavata (assembly GCA_019973975.1). NCBI lineage: Eukaryota > Metazoa > Arthropoda > Arachnida > Araneae > Nephilidae > Trichonephila > Trichonephila clavata. The sequence goes on from BMAO01006808.1 coordinate 3,927, forward strand.
CTTCAAAGACACATACTTTGCTTTCTTGACGAATCGTAAGGTCTAAAAACGGTATGTGCGTGGTTCATCTCCCCATACAATTTTAGAAATGATGAGTTGGCCACCATCATTTAACAATTTAAGGGTATCTTAAGTGATTCTGATACACTCCTCTTTTCGGTTCTAAGATTATGGGGAACGCAATGACAAACTAATTCTTTCAGATGTAATTCGTCATGAATAATTTTGTGTATGGCTGCGGATCCAATGTTAAATTCCTTCAGTATCATTTGGTAGTTACGGCGATTATTATCCTTTAAAATGTTTCGTATGGCAGACACATTATTCGGGATTACTGCCGACCGCGAATTTCCTATGTGTTGTTCATCCTGAAGAAAATTGAGACCTGTGCAAAATTCTTTAAATCATCTAAATACAGTAGCACAGTATGTAGATTCATCACTAAATGCTAATTGAAGCAGTTGAACGCATTCGTCTTGATTTAATCCTGCTTTAAAATCAAAAGAAATCATAACACGATAATGTTCTCAAGTCAACACCATTTTCTCTCTATCTAAAATTTATTGTACACTAAATAACTTGAAGTAAGTCATTAAAAAGTCATTTACTGAGTTAAAGTTCTTTGTTTCTTTTTTAAATTAAAACATTGCTTTTTTTTGTAAGTTTTCGTCTGCGCGTATCTCAAAAATTTCAGTTACCATCGCATTGTATAGACATCCCTTTAGCCTTTTTGAACGTTCAATTTTAAACGCAGATTTAAATTTTAACCTTTTACTTATTATCATAATAAATATTTTATGTACTTCCTCTAGTATGCTACTCAATAACAATTCATTTTCAGCTTTTTATTGGAGGTATGAGCGATAATTGAGAAAATATACTCCACAGATCAAATCACTTCATAACACACTTTTGTTTTAATATTACCCAGAAGAAGAATCAGGCAGGATCGTTATGCGTTGGACTGAAACATAAAGAAAGATTTCAAATTCTTTTCAAATTGCTAGAGGCCTCTGTGGAATATCGTTATGCAAATATTAGAATTCCAATATATAAGTTATTTAACTAGAATTTATATACAAATGTATCTTTTACTGCTGTGTTTGTTAAAGCTCTTACCACCACAGCAGCATAATTAGTCCCCCTTGAATCTATCTGCATTTTCTTCTTGCTCGTTAAGTTTCTCTAAGCTGCCACTGGAGGATTCAGATAATGGTAAGGATTGATCCTTACTGTGGTACAAACAAGACAAGTTCATAGTTACTATATCCGTTAATGAAAACTAATTAGTTTCCATAGCTGCTAAATTTTTCCAGTCAGAAAAAAATCTATGCGGGTATCTATTCCATCTGCTTTGAAAAATGTGTTATTTTGTGGTTATTTCGTATCAGTTTAAACTTCTAGAGAACAGATCGTTATTTTGCTGCAGAAACGGATGCATTTTAGTTTTTTTAATACACTTTAATACCCTATTTTTGGCGAAGTTATCTACATATATAAGTTCAAATGAATGATATTCATCTCAATATTTATTTATATATACAGGTTGGATTACGTTTATAAAAGTAGGATTACTATATCAAGTTATGAAATTGCACTTAATTGTTCTAATATATTTTACCTTTGCAATTCGTAATTTCACTAAAACATACCAGTAAACCTCTTGTAACTTCTTATATATAATTAACTATATTTATAACAAATCGCATTATATTGTTTGATGAAAATACCCTCTGATATTTCTTGCAGTCACCCCGCACTTTCACTGTTAGTTTCTATTTTTCTTAAAGTAATGACTTCAAATTTGGTATAATGGCCTCCATCGCTCCACTTCCCATACAGAATAATAAATGTAACTGTAACTGACGTCAAATTTAAAAGAACAAGCACCATGAGTGTCGTAAATAGCATTAAAATAACTGTAAAAAATATGGATTGCTGGATTTTTACAACATCATATATCCTACAAAATTAAAGTGCATAAGTTATGAAAATGAGGTATCTGACTACTTGCGATAACGTTTTTTTTTTTTCTTTTTAAAAATAGAAATATGGGGATTTTTGTTGTTGTTTTTAGATTTGTTTAGTACATTTTAAGAAAAATATGATAAAACAAAGAATGCAAAAAGAAATTACTATTAATAAAATGGGTAAAAAATAGCATAAATGTGGCCCAATCTGTACCAAAAGTTTATAAACAGATTTTAAATTTTTCAAACCTGATGTGTTGTTATGTTATTCCTTTTTGAAATGACCTTCAGGATATATACATTTTAATTTTTACAAAATCTAGAGCACTTTATCTTTGTTATTACATGAAATTGCTTAACAAAAAGTGGTTATATTCACATAAGGGGCTGTAAATTTTGTAACAAACAGTGATCGATAGCACTGAAAGCCAAAACACTTCTACTATTATATAGAACATACACAAAAAAATTCAGTTAATTATTTTCATAACTTTTTTTAACAATTGCTGGCCCCGTATGAGTATTTTTAAAAAAAACGCATTTCGAGTAAAACTTTTTTTAATGTATGGCATCTTGCTTAAAGTAAAGGCATCTGCTTTTACTAAAACACTTGAAGTTTTTTGTTCTAGTAAACGGAAAATAATAAACTTGGTATTTTTATTAAGCTAATACGGTGCCCCTTAAAATAAAAACATTAAAAAAATTGTCAATTTTTGAAAAAAATTCACAATTTTATGGTAGTTGGATAACTTAAAGTCTAATTTTCATTATTAAGGCGATATGGTACCATCTTCAAAATTTTTTTTATTTTTAATATTTGATTTTTGGTTTTAATTGTATTTTATAAAATTAATATTTAATAATAGTTCCTTATAATTTTTTTTTTTTAATTTGACGCAAAATGTTTGTAAAATTTAATTTTTTTTAGCTTTTGTAAGGTTTTTTTAAATCCCTAAACCTTTTTTAAATATGTCTCTTTTCTTTCAAAATTTTTTTTCCAAGTACCTTATAATGCACTACATAAAATTCTGCATGGGATTTTTTTCTGCTGCCCATCTTTAATTTTTTATTAATTTTTTTATAGTTAAACTTTAAAAAATTCCCAAAAAAACATTATATTTGATTTTGAATTTTCTTAGAAAAAAGTACTAAACATGTTACAGCTAATTCCATGCACAATTTTACAAAACATACATTTCAAAACATGTATAAAAATTTTCAAACCCATACTTCAATTATGAAAAAAGCCTTAGGGTTTTGAATAACAATATACGTTCAAAAATTCAATATGGATAAATATGAGTTTGAAGTTTTCATTCCATCAATAGAATGACATAATATTCATTGAATAGTCTGAAACTTTTATGAAATGTTAATTAGCTTATTTAAAACTAGTTACCATAAAAAATTGCACAAATGTAGAACAATTAAACAGTATACTGCCACAATGAATATATAGGAAAAAAACGAATGAAAGATCAATATTTCATAAAACTTTATCTTAATAATTATTAAAAAAAAATACACACACTTCAGAGCTAATTCCATGCTCAGAACTAAGGCACAACATGTAAAACATTTGTTTATGCCTTAATTTTTTATTTCCAAGATTTTAAAAGCATTCGCATGTTAAATATTGTACACGAATAAAAGCAAAAGCAAATAACAATTTATAGGTAAAATACATCAAAATCTAAGAACTGTATATGTGCATTTGTTAAAATAAATATCTTAAAATATTTTTAATAATAAAATTATTGAATCTCGCACACATGGGATATATATATATATGTCACCAAAAACAAATATATAAAAATGGGATAGTTTTTCTGTTCTTGCGAATTAGATTTTTAATTATCTGAGTTATCAAATGAGATTTAGTATTTGTGCTTTATTAGAATCCGTTTTGAAGTTTTAATTTCATTCATAATAATATCATAAAAAGCACGCACAACTTTTAAATGTTGTATATCCAAATCCATTTGATCTTCCTTTAAATAATTCACAAACTAGAATTTTTGCATGTATTTCACAATTATTTCTTAAAATGATTTATTACTTCATATATAATGTCAATCTCATTGATCCGCATTAGAAAAATAATTAATTCATTTTTATCAGGCTCTTTTCTAGCAGATAATCTGAAATGTAGGTGTGGTATTTGCTCTTTAGCATCAAACATTGCTCCATTACTTAATGAAAAATGCTGGTAAAGCTCTGAAATTTTGCAGGCATATTTATAAAGATTCGGGGTATCAAATAAGTCAATAAAAAATTTTCGACAGTTTAATGATCTTTAGGGTAACATATCATCTTAAGCATTTTAAAATCCGAAGAATAAACGATAAAAATCCAACATTATTCTATGTAAAGTATAGTTACCGAAGAAGAGTGCATAATTATTCCGTAAATGATATTTGGAGATGGAAATGTAATGAAAGCGCAAATAATAGATATATATCACTAAAAAAGAAAATATTGAACCAAATGTTCTTCTGAATTTGTTTCAATGGTTTACATTTCTGATTTTAAACAGTTTTCAGGACAAAATATTATTAAAAATTCAGTGATCCTTTATATTTGCATCGAAAATGCATTGAACTTCTATAAAGGAAATATATATATATATATATATATATATATAAATTCAGATTATATAAACTATAATACTATAGCGACTAGAAAATAAAATATAAAACTATATATACAGGGAGAGAGTGAACTAATAGTTGAATTGAAAAAAAGAGCGTTATTTTTCGGCATTGTTGTACAATGCGCACCTGGTTTGGCTAGTTTAGCAGAAAAAACCGGCTTTCGACGCCAATTTTTGTCATTGTTTTAACAGATACTTTGTTACAACAATGGATACGAATCTAAGTTAGCGTAGGAACCAGTAATGAATTTAATTATAATTTAATTTTGATTTAGTTAATATTTAAAATAAATGTATTAACACCAAGTGTCATCCACAGTACAGATATAAAAAAGTTAATTTAAACTTGATTGGATGAATAAAAGTTTTTTATTAACGATTGAAAAATTTGAACAAGAGAAATATATCTATATATATAAAGGAGAAAAGCGACTCACTCACTGACTGACTGATTGACTGACTAATCACGATATCTCTGGAACTATTCAACCTACATACTTGAATTTTGGTAGACATGTTCCTTTCATAGAGTAGACATCAGCTAAGAACGGATTTCCGAAATACGAAACGCAAGGGGCGTTTACGGGGGTTACGGGGCGTTATAAATAATTGTTTCCATGTTTAAAATACTCAATGTACAATTTTGAAATTGGGTTAGCAGATTCCTTTCATACAGTAGAGATCCGCTACAAAATGAGTTTGGTGAAAATCGTCCTCCAAGTGGCGTTGCAGGGGCTTAGGGGGCGTTATAGATAATTACTTCCATTTTTAAACTATTTGACGCACTGTCTTTAAATTTGATAAATAGATTCCTTTCGTAGAATAATGATCAGTTACAAAACGGGTTTTGTGAAAACAGACTTCTAAGTGGCGTTGCGGAGGATTAAGGGGCGTAATAGATAAATATATCCGTTTTTAAACTACTTCACCTACCTGCTTGAAAATTGGTAGGTAAGTTTCTTTCATGGAGTAAATATCCGCTACAAAATGGGTTTTTAAAAAATTGACCCCCAAGGGGTGTTGCGGGGGGTTTAAGGGGCGTTATAAATTCCTATTTTTAAGTTATTAGACGTACAGTCTTGAAACTTAGTAAGCAGATTCCTCTTATAGGGTGAGATACGCTAAAAATGGGTTTCGTGAAAATTGCCCCCAAGTGGCGTTGCGGGACTTAAGGGGCGTTATAGATAATTATTTCCATTTTTAAACTATTAGACGCACAGTCTTTATATTTGATAAATAGATTTCTTTCATAGAGTAGAGATCAGCTATAAGAAGGTTTTGGGAAAACAGACCTCTAAGTGGCGTTGCGGAGGATTAAGGGGCGTAATAGATAAATATATCCGTTTTTAAACTACTCCACCTACCTGCTTGAAAATTGGTAGGTAAGTTTCTTTCATGGAGTAAATATCCGCTACAAAATAGGTTTTTAAAAAATTGACCCCCAAGGGGTGTTGCGGGGGTGTGGGGTTTAAGGGGCGTTATAAATTCCGATTTTTTAACTATCAGACGTACAGTCTTGAAACTTAGTAAGCAGATTCCTCTCATAGGGTAGAGATACGCTACAAAATGGGTTTCGTGAAAATTGCCCCCAAGTGGCGTTGCGGGACTTAAGGGGCGTTATAGATAATTATTTCCATTTTTAAACTATTAGACGCACAGTCTTTATATTTGATAAATAGATTTCTTTCATAGAGTAGAGATCAGCTATAAGAAGGTTTTGGGAAAACAGACCTCTAAGTGGCGTTGCGGGGGATTAAGTGGCGTAATAGATAAATATTTTCGTTTTTAAATTACTTGACCAACCTGCTTGAAAATTGGTAGGAATATTTCTTTCATGGAGTACATATCCGTTACAAAACGGGTTTGGGGAAAATTGATCCCCAAGGGGTGTTGCGGGGGGTTAAGGGCAGATATAATTATTTCTATTTTTAAACTATTAGACGCACAGTCTTGAAATTTGGGGAGCAGATTCCTCTTATAGGATAGAGATATACAAAATGTGTTTTGGGAAAATAGACCCCTAGGTGGCGTTGCGGGGGTTCAAGGGGCGTTATTGATAAATTTTTTTGCATTTTTAATTTATTGGACGCACAAATTTTGCTAAGCAGATTCCTTTCATAGAGTGCAATTCCCCTACAAAATGGATTTTGTGAAAACAGACACCGAAGTGTTGTTGCGGGGGCTCAAATGGCGTTATAGATAATTATCCCCATTTTTAAACTGTTAGATGTGCAGTCTTAAAATTTGATAAGCTGATTCCTTTCGTAGAGAACCGCTACAAAATGGGTTTTGCGAATATCAACTACTAAGTTTAATTTCGGGAGATTAAGAGGCGTAATCGATAAATATTTCCATTTTTAAACTATTTGATCATCCTGCTTGAAAATTGGTAGGCATGTTCCTTTCATGGAATACAATTCCTCTAACAAAGAGTAAAACGAAAATTGACCCCTAAGGATGGTTGCGAGGGGTCAAGAGGAGTTACAGAAAAATATTCCTGTTTTTAATTGTTAGACCCATATACTTGAAATTTTTTAAGCATGTTTCTTTTGTTGAATAGGGATGCACTAAGAATGTATTTTAAGTAAATCAAGTTCTGCGGAGCGGTGCAGGGGTTACTGGGACGTATTGACACAAAAAAAATCCTTTTTTCGAGCTACAAGGACTATAATAATGAAATTTGGTTTGCATTTTTCTTTTGTTGAATTGAAATCCGCTAAGAGAGGTTATTTTGGAAAACGGCTCTCAACACACGGGATTACGGGGATATTGATAGTAAAACTTTTGTTTTTTTCTGTTTGATTTAGACTTGAAATTTGGCTAGCATGTTCAATTTACGGAGTAGAGATCCACCGCGAAAATTGGTTCTGCGGGAATCCACTTGGTTTTTGGGTTACGAAAGAGCAAACATCATTCTATACTTCAATTTTAGAGATTTTTAGAAAATACAAATTATATGAGTTCTGCCCTTTTTATTTATCAAGAGGTGACAGTTACAGGTCTAAGTATATTTTTCAATACAATCGAATTCTTAATGCTAGGACTTAGATATCAATAATTTATACACATATATATATAAGCAGTAAAAATTTATAAAACATCATGAAATACACAGCGAAGCGGGCGGGCAACAGCTAGTATATATATAAATAGAGAGAGAGTGAGCTAGTAGTATATATAGGAATTCAAAAATACATTGTGCTATAAAAATTTTCAGTTGCAATAGATAATGAATGTTAGATATATATTTTTAACTATAATAAAATATGGTTCATATTGATATGGAAATATTAGCAGATTGCCTTTGTTCTAGAAATCCGTACGTGAAAATTATCAATAGTGGTGAAGCTACTTCTAAAATAATCCTTTGCAAATCATTGTATTGGAGAACGCAATATAGCGTTTGGAAAGATAACCTTTATAAATTTATTTAGATTGTCCAATTACAGCATGAACAAACAAATTCAAAATAAATTATTGACATTATTTCGATTTAAAGTGTTTACATTTTGCTTAAATCAAGAAGTACATAATTAAAATAGAAAAGTAAATAAACTCCGATGGCAAAGGTTTATGTATTAAAAGTAAAAATATAATCTATTACTCAATTTTTCTTATTTATGTATTTTTAAATTAAAAAGAAAACAACGAATGTGTAATAAGTAAACAGAAAAAGGCATAACATTCAAATCACGTAACTAAATCAAAATATGCCAATTCAAACAAATGGAAGCGAAAGAATAACAAATTTTTACAGGAAATTATACTTACAGAACAGTTAAATTTGATTTCCCAGATAAAACTATTTTTATCAATTGCTTGAGTTTCTCGCATAAATGAATATTTCGACAGAACTAATTTATGTACTATACAAAATAAAGTTTGCTGACTACATCCTCCTTGATCAAAGTTAATTAAGTTTTACAAAAAATAGAATGTTTTTCCTTCTTAAGAAATGAAACAGATTTTTTTTCAACTATATTGAAGGAAATGATAGCATGCGATTTATTCTATATATGTTGTGAGTCATCTAAATTGTAAGGAACCGCTTTTTTGTTTTGCTACAATTAATTAGAAATTTAATTTTGAGTTTTGACTCCTTACTTACAATTTTTTAAAATATTTGCTCAGAATTATGTGGTTATTAAGTACAATGGTATTGGTGGATAAAAATTAAGAACTTAGTGTTTTTTCTGATATAATGTCGTGCAAATGCGTACTAAATAGACACAAAAAAATAATTATAAGAGGCCAAAGACATTGAACTAAAAAAGTGAAACATAGTGGCATTAAAACTTTAAAAAAAAGTAATTTTCAAAAAGAATTTCTCTAGCTACATACATCATTTTTACAAAATTAACTTGCAACTGAACAGGAGATTTAAGTGTCCATGTTTTCGGTTTTAGATGGACGACAAAAAAGATCTTAGAAAAAGACATAACCAACCTTAATTGCTGTATATGGCTCACACCATCTGATTATATTGAGTTTAAGGTTGTCGTCATGATTGTTGATACATAGTTGTCCATTATTCGTGTAGAGTCAATCAAGGATCCTAACACTTTACTGGTGACTAGTGTTCAACGCTATGAGTCACTTACGCATAATCAGTTCAATTTAAATCCAGGAAATTTTCCACCTAAAACATGAATTAAATATCTTCCATTCGCCAACATCTCACATAAAATAAAAAGTATCGTTTTCGTCAGTGAAGAAGATCTGAGGATTTGCAACTCCTAAGAAACATATGGGAGAGAAAGCGTTGTTAGTAATGGACCTAGTGACTTGACTTCCATGGAAAATATTAAAATTTAGTACCAGTCCAGCTTACTTCAAGCATCACAGCTCCTCAAACAAGAAGCTCTGCTCTTCCAATCAGCTTGCTTCCGACAATGTTGGAAATTATTGTGTGTATTTCTAGCTCTCTGAAATTGTGTTTCAGTCCAGAATGAGACTATTTGAAATCAACACTTAATTATAATACTGATTTACTTAATTATTGTGTATCTGACAGCATACAAAACGTCAATCAGAAGGCATTACCGTAACATGTTACAGTGATATATATTGTGCTACTTATTGGCTGTGATAAAATATGACATTGATCGCTTAACAGTCTAATTTATGAATCTTAAGGTTTCTATTACTGTGTGATGAAAATATAACGATTCATACTGTATTGATATATATTGTGTTGCCTATTGGCTGCGATAAAGCATGGCATCGATCATTTAGCAGTCTAGTTCATGAATCTGAAGATTTCTACCACTGTGAAGAAAATATAACGGTCTTTCCTTGTCATGGACAACTATTATTGATTCTCAAATCGATTTTCCCATAGTTTGAAATGCTTTTCAAATTCGTAAGATGATGCTGTGATTCCCCACTCCTCAGCTACACCAGTCACATTTTCATTTTCTTACCTTTTAACGAAGACTCGGCAGTGGACAGGATCATACAGATGAAGTCTAAAGAGCTGCTTACTGGGCATATTACACTAAGATAGCAACTTGATTTCGTTCAAATTAATGTTAATTGTACTATTGCTTTCACAAATACGACAGCATACACTTTACCCATCAGATATACTTGCTTAGTACGTTATATGCTAGAAATTTAAACAACACTATAGTACCCAAACCTAGTAAATCTCTTTATTGATCATTTAGTTCCCCTATTTTCTGCCCCATCCCGATATGTTATTATTCGGCTTAAAACTTTTTTTCCCTCATAAATATATTGATTACAGAATTCTAAGGTATATTCTAATAAAACTTTTCCACTCTCAGTTATAGTTGATTATTCGGAATTCAATTGTTACATCTCAAACTTCTGATAACTTCAAAAACTATCATATTTTTTTATAAAATATTTTGACGGTTTTATTGCTTTGCCAATCACCTCCCTTCTCACTCTCTTAAGTACCAATATTAAATTATAAACACTACACCCTGCAATAGATACTTACTTTGCATGCTTTTGTAAAATTTTTCACTCATTCTATTTCCAACATTATTAAAAATTCTGTAAGTTTCTCTGTATATATATATACATTATAAATAAGGAGATAGATAATAAATAATCTTTTCTTTAGGAATATACATGAATGTTAGTACAGAAAGATTAAACGTGGAGGTGGAAAGGGCTGTAAATATTTTTGCCCATGGACTAGAATCATTTTACCACGATAATAAGAACTCTAATATAAGCTTATCACCTAGCTTAAGCTGCAATCTGAATGGCCAGTCACGTTGGAATAGAGGTGATGTTATCTTCAGGTAAGTCGATTTTTTATTTTGTTTTAAATAATTTGTGATCATAATTGTCATATGACTTTTATCTGATAAGAAAAAATCCCTAAAATGTGTTTCTTACCAAAATTAGACAATTAAATAAACGAAAAAAGTAAAAATATATATTCACCTATTCGTAGTATATATGTTCTTTCCTCCTTAATTTAAACCGTGTTTTTATATTTGGTGAAAAATTTTATAAATAATCAATGACAACACAAAAATATAAAATTATATTTATAGTATAAATAAAATATATTATTCTTGAAAAAAATGTTGTTCTTATCACTTAATTCAAACTTAATTTAAGTTTTGATCTGAATTAAAATGTAAATAATTTTTTCTTAAAAAAAATGCTGGTTAAATGTATTGAAAAAATTATAAAATGCTTATTTTTAGGTCTTGTTTGCAAAACTGATAGTAAAAAAAATATTTTTAAAAAAGGTATATAAGTGTAAAAATATTCCATCACATGTAATTTACTTATACTTTTTTGAATTAATCTGGAAAACCAAAAAAACAAAAAAAAACTGTTCAATATTTGAAATTTACTCTATGCATATAAATGATGCCTAAATTAATTTTCCTACAAGCATAAATTTGCACAATTTGTATGTAAATAGCTACTAATAATTCAAGGTCTTAATTAAAAAGCAGAATATTTGGAAAGCTAATTTTTTATTATAAATCGTTGTGCCATATAAGCTTCTGTAGTTATATATAAATCATCCATTTTAATATATATTTTAAGTAACAGTAGGATTTCTAAAATTATAATCAATAAATTAAAGCTACATAAAACCTTTTATTTTCATTAAATTATTTATTTATATCAATAATATTTTGATTTAATATACAAACATTTTTAACAGATTTCATTAGATTACATTACTATGTGTGTGATATAACTTAGATTTTCAAATTAACATAATGAAAACTTATCATTTATGCAAATTTAATTTTTATACCATATCCAAAAAATAATATATATGCAAGGAATATCAGCTTTAATATAAAACCTAAGAATACATTTTAATGCATTTCAATATTTACTCTTGTATTATTTTTTTGCAAAGTTTAAATGTAATTCTCACACATTTATTGTTTAATTAATTGTAAGCTCCAATAACTGTAAACTTATACGTAATTGTATACCCTTTAATTTGCTCAAATCTAATATTCCTCCATTTTTCATTTATTAATATATTTTGTTATATATATTTTAAAATTAATTGAAATATTTATTAACCAGTTAATGCACTAATAACGTTCGGAACCAAAATTTTGAAAGAGCGTATAAATAAAAGGTTTATATTTAGTGTTACCTGATTTAGAAAATATTTATAAAACTGTTTTAAAAATAATACATCAAAAAAAACCGTTCAAATGTAAATTTTGAAAAAATTAAGAGGTAATGACATTTGTTTCAAAACATTCTCTTTTTATGGAAAATACTTCTAAGAAAATAATATCCCCCTAAATATTGTTGAAACTCCTCTACAGAGTCTAAACAAGTATTTTTCGAAAATTCACATTATTTTTAAAGTTAATATCAATTATCGAAGAATAATTAGAGAGTCGAGGGTTCAACTCCTAGTGCCAATGAAGATTCGCGTTGTTCAGGAACTCATGGCATGTGATGTGGTTGTTTGGAGAGTGGGTACAATTTTAGGTGTCACCCTCGTCACTTATCGAGCTTCAAAATTTCCAGGTCCGTCACCAGTAGTCATGTGTGTGTGTGTACTTGCATTAGTTTGTGTGTGTATGTGTGTCCGTGCGTTGGTGTATGTACATGCGTTAGTGTGTGCATGTGTGTACGTTAGTGTGTGCGTGTTAGTGCGTGCATGTGCATGTTAGTTTTTGAGTGCGTGTGTGTCAGTGTGTGTGCGTGCGTTAATGTGTGTCAGTGTGCGCGTTTGTGTGCGTGTGCGTGTGTTATTGTGTGTGTGTGTTAATGTGTAAGCGCATGCGTGCGTTAATGTGTACGCGCATGCGTGCGTTAATGTGTGCGTGCGTATATGTGTGTGAGCGCGTGTGGGTGGGTGTGAAATGCCAATTTTTTTTTAATTCCTCTGCACTGAAACATTAAAATAGAAATAAATCAACTATAAATTTCAGAATTCCTAATTCTGGCTCTAAACACCAGTCGTAGCTAAATATAACCAAGATATTATTATACAAGCATTTTTTGTTTTTGTTTTGAAAAAGAATGTTTTAAAAGAATGTCATTCTTTCTTCAACTTTTTGCCAAAAAAAAATTAATTTAAACAAGTTTTGTTACACTAATACTCTTAAACCGCTAAGGACCATGATCACATACGTGATCAATTCATGGAACATATTTAAATGATTTTCCCCCGTTATAAGCCCGCGATCACACCTATGTGATCTAAATTTTGAATGAATTTAATTCGAAATGATTATAAACTATTAATTAGGGTGTATTTTATTGCAGTCAGAAACGCCTTAAAACTTTTTGAGTCCCTGGGCCAAAAGAAATCTTAAATTTTGAGTCCTGGGCCCTTATGAAAAACTAGGCCCTAACTGGGATCTTTAAAAGTAGGCAATATGCGAGGATATTGCATGAATGTCCAAATATTTGTAGAAATGGTAATTGGAAACATATAAATGTGCATGGACTCCCAATCTCACAAATCTATTTACATACCGGCTAGACTGATAGCCTCATTACGACTAAATGAATTGAATGATTGTTCATAATATTAGGCCTAGACCTAGACATAGACAACGATCACCCCATGATAATACAGTCTTACCACTTTTGCCATTCGACATGTAGTTTGAAATTCTATTTTTTTTTTTTTTTTTTTGAGGATATGTAAGGGAATATAATATTTGACCAAACATATCCGAATCATGGTCTTATTAAGACAGAGTCGAGAATGACACAAGGTCCCCACCTAGTGTGAGGCATTGGGCCCGGGGCCAGTTGGTCCATGCCTTAATACGTCACTGATTGCAGTAGTGGTTTTATATGAATTTTTAACTGGATTTAAGCTTAACAGGAAAAACTAACTTGTCCTGAACGGATTAAAATAATTTTATAAGCATATTTTCTAATTCAGAAAACACTATATATCCAATAAAATTCATTTATACGCTTTTTCAAAATAAGGGTTCCAAACGTGTTGGGATGCCTTATATTTTGTTTTAATTTCAGGCATATGAGAAGCGTCGCAATAAGTGCTAAGCCTCCTAGCAGACCTATATCTTTCAATTTAGATGGCACATTGAAGGATGTGGAGATACATGTTATGAACTTAAAACATGATCACTGGGAGCAGGTGAATATTTTTTTATATATAAGTTTCTTTTTCTGTAGGTAATGAATTGAGAGTTTAAATAATATTTTTACTAGAAGCCTACATTCCATAGATTTATATATAGTGCTAAAAAGAATTCTTTTTTTTAACCCAGGAGAAGTCGCGCACTCGATACTACCGTTAGTGGTCACGCGGCATGACAGTCACCACAATCCTCTTTTATGAGTATTTTTAATAAATTCGCTAGGAATTGTAATTCCATGGGATAATTTAATTAGGAAAAAGTATACTTGTAACTACTTTTAAGGACTTTGATCATTTGTGAAAAAAAGCAATCAAACTGAACTAAAATGTTTTAAAGGTGAGTGATTTCAATAAAGAACACTAATCACAAACACTTTTCACTAAACATTACAGGACTGAAGTTTGCAGGTAAATCTGTCATATTTTGCTCAAGTTATTTGTAGTTTTATTGTCCTTTAATGTTTTAAAAATAGTATGCCGAAATTTTCCTTACTTGTGTCTTTTTTTGACAGGGCGCAGTGTGTCTTGTGGTACATTTGTGACTCTTGATGGAGTTTTTTTTTTAGGTAGCATATGAAAATTTTTAATTCAATTTAAATATTTCATGCTCATCGCTTTTCTGAAATTTTTTTTTAGCTATCATGATTATTATCCATTATTTTCATCAGGTTCTCTCCTTGCTTGATTAGTTTCAACTTCCTCCAATAGAGATCGCAGATGTCCATTTTTTTTTGTTCATATTCTGTTCAATTACATTAAGAAACCATGAGTAATACAACGCTGCAATCAAAACCACTAAGTCGTTCGCCAGGGGAAATGTAGCCTGCTGATAGAAAATATTCGTAATAAGTCTTCGTGGTGAACTCAGTCAACCCAAGTACCTTAAAGTTGAAAAAAATCATTTTCCCACTCTCAAAAAAGAGCGAGATGTGTTATAAATAGTCAAGGTTCCTTGAAGATTGCCAAAAAGGAGAATACTCACAAGGTCATTAGTAGCATATAAACAGCTTTTTCCAGAAATAATGTTTTCATGAGCCTGAAGAGGATTCTGTGCCCCACGTGACCACTCCCGGGCTAAAAAATAGCAAAGTTTTTCTAAAGGACGAAAAAAATCAAGCATTTTCCAAGATTGGATATTCAGCCAGTTACATGTTAGATTGTTCAACACTTTCAGCTTTTTACATGCGAAACTAAAAGTAGTAATCTTCTTTCTAATACTTCTAATCTGAATCATATTAGATCCATGAGTTTCTTCTTCTTCAGCACCCTCAGAACTAAAATCTGGTTTTTTGAACAATTCATCTGGCGTCAATACAACACAACTAAGCAAATTGTGAGGCGTGGCTTCACATGTATTGTACTTTGTGCAAACTGTGAACTAGGGTTTGCAATCCCGTGTTATATTTTCAATCCCGGGATTTCAGGATTACAATATCCGAATCACGGGATTCCGTGATTAGGATTGAACTATTTTTAAAAAATTGCATTAACTTAGCTGAAATTACGTAACAAAACCGAAAGCTAATAAAAAAAAACTTGGTTAGTAATATTATTTATTAAACCAAATAAAAAAATATAAGTCATGATAAAAACAAATAAAAAAATAGGGCATAATGAAATTTTTAAAAAAAAAAGCATTTCTTCATTTTTTGCGTTTCTGTAAATAAACTTTTAAGAACACAGTTCGTTCAGCGTTTCACTATTCTAATTTCTTTTTACTCTTTTTGCAAATTGTCCTGCCAAAGAAAATGCTAGTTCAGACTTTATGCTAGTAGGCGTTATCGTCATTAAATAGGAGTATGTTCTTTCCAGGTAGTCACCACGTCTCCTTCCATTTTCAAAAAGATAAATTTTATTTTGAATTTTTGATGTCGGTGTATACCAAATCCAACAAGCTGAATTGGTGCATAACCTTCTTTGATAACTTTTATCTAGATCTTTTGCTGAACTAATGATTTTTTATATATAAGTTGATTCAGTTACTGAACCAGAATGTGAATCAATTTCAAGTTTTATCTC
>BMAO01006809.1:0-37720 GCA_019973975.1 Trichonephila clavata
AAGATGTTTAATTATAAACAATAAAAAAATGTAACGTTGAAGCTTTTTGGGTAAAAAAAGGACCGCTTAAAAAGGATTAATAAACACTCAAATATTAATTCCAATGTCTCATAAAATAGAAATAATTTACTATAAGTTATATTTGTTTTAAATGCTGGTATTAAGCACCTCGTCCTTTTTTCCCCATTTGTATATATTTAAAAAGGAAAATATTCCCTACATTTTACTATAACAATTACAAGCATTTAATCTCCTTTAAAAATAACTTCTTTTTTCTTCTGTGTTCGTTGTTAAAGATTGGGACTTGCGCCTTTTCATGCAACCGATATAATCGAGATTCGGAGTTACACCTTTACATGTAGCCGATATTACTACAGCAATTACAAACATACAATCTTCTTTAAAAACAACTTCTATTTTCTTCTGTGTTTTCATTTTTAAAGATTGGGACTTCCATATTTACATGTAGTCGAGATATCCAATTGGACTTGCACCTTTACATATAGTCGAGATATTCAATTAGGACTTGCACCTTTACATATAGTCGAGATATTCAATTAGGACTTGCACCTTTGCATGTATCCGGGATAGTCGATTCACCATTGTCGCGAAACTTATGATTGGCTTTATCAGGTCACGAAGCCCAGTGGCTGAATGGTTAGTGCATCGCGCTTCCACACCACAAGTCCGAGGTTCAAACCCCGGCTGGGCAAGGTTGAGTCAGCCTTTCATCCCATCAGTGGGTCGATAAAATGAGAACCAAGCTTACTTGGGACCAAACACTGGGGGTTTCGCTTCAGGCTGACCACCTGATCGGAACATCTGCTCATGCACCCCAGCGCCCAATGGTCACGTATACTGAGATGGGCACAGTAGGCCTTGGCCCTCATGGGCTGTTGCGCCACTGAGTTTGAGTTTTATCGGGTCGCGGGTTCGAGTCCTAGTGTAAACCCACTATGTAGAGAAATTGTTGCGTGTTAAATCATCTAGGTTCAAAGTCTGCCCATTGGCATGGTGTACAAGTTTGGATAGGTGGTTCCAGCTCAAGTGTCGTTCTCGTCACTTCACCGTAGTACAAAATTACGGAATCCTTCATGCTTCGCGATGCTTCAGAGTTCGACGTACATTAAGATCAATCAATCAATGCACCTTGTATTTTCATACAAAAGAAAAATAGTTACTCTATTCTACCTCACCTTATAATTTGCTTCGTGTGTTATCTCTATATATATTCACCTTATATATATATATATATATATATATATTATATAATATCAGTAATTTTTAATTTCACTTTCTTGTGCACGTGAGAAATAAGAGCTCTTCGTATATCTATGCATGAATATTTTACTTTCATAAAATAATACTCGTTTTAATACTTCCTTCCTCAGTGGCTCGACAGCCCAGGGTGGGCCTTGGCCTTCTCAAGAAGCCTTTTTCCAGGCCAGCCTTTTTCCTGTTAGTGTTCTCCAATTCTTAGTTCTCAAATCTAGGAGATCTTTTTCTAGCCATCAATCCTTCTAACAAATAAGATTTGGCCTGCCATTTCTTCGTGTGCCAATTGGTTCGGAATTGAAGACTTTTTTAGTGGTGCGGTCTTCGTCCATTCTGGCAACGTGACCTGCCCATTTAATTCTTTGTATTTTGATGAAGTTTGATTATTCCTTTTCCTATCCATCTAACTTCCTGTATAGCTAGAATATTTATCCGATAATCGTCCATCTGCTCTACTAGCATTTGCAGTCCTTTATTTCTGTACAATGACCGAATACTCTAAAATCCTATTTTCAAGTCCTTTAAACCTTTTCCAATTCGTTTCCTAGAAGTCAGCTTGGATATATTTTCTTCTTGAGATTTCGTAACAAGAGTTTTTTTAATGGGGTAGGGTTGTTAGCCCTATGCCCAATCCCCGAACCTGGAGGACCGGTCCCATTTTAGTCGACTTCTACAACATGCATGGGCTACGTTGGAACTATTCCTTCACACTCGGTCACCACACGGGTGCTTTTTAATACTATTTTCACTAAAATTATACAATCACAAAATTCCATTTATTTTAGAATAACTATTTACTATACAACTTAAATTAAATGCTTTGTCTTTAAACATTCTTTTTCTTTTTTCTATAACAAGTTTAAGGCTAGTGCTTCCACTTGCCGCTTCCAAATTTCTTCACCAAACACAGGATTATTTAGAGCCTCTAGGTAATCCTTTAATACTCATCAATCATCTGATGTAACTATTATTTACACTTAGTTCAGCCATCCTTATTTTGTAGACATCCTGTATTATCCAAAGATTATTACCAGATGCATTCCAAACATTTCAGCAAAGAAAGTTTCCGGTAAATATAACGTAACACGGAATTTAGTGTAGTTTTTACGAGGAAATGGATTACCCTATTTTATTTCTGCCTTACTCCGTCTGCTTCGGAAGTTTACATAGTAAAAATCTAAATCCATTAGTTACTCAGAGGCTCAGGGAATTTATTGGAGCTTATTTGCAGTAATAGTAATCCAATTTTAATGTTAGAAAATTAATTCGTTAAATATATGTGACAGTTGTTTGCAACTCGGAACTTGTTTGCAAAAAAATTCTTCGTGAAATAAATTTATTTGAAAAATTTATGTGGGTTGAAATAAAAGTGATGATGAAAATAAAGTTTTTTTTTCAATCCACCGATGTTGTACTTTAAAATATATTTTAATAAGAATCTCTTGAAAAGGTTAAATTATTAACACTTTAAAACAATTTCTGGAACCCGCTTTCTAACTTAAGGTTCTCAAACTATTTGGAAGTTATATGGCAACCTTTTTGGCATTACGTTTAACCCCTTTCGTACAATGTAACCACTAGTAAATACATGCCATGTATAAGGGGAAATCCCATTGTAACCTCATGTGGATACACGGCTTATTTAAATGTACAATCAGTGTAACCAGAACAGGAAACATAATGAGGTAGATTTTTTTTATTGGGATTGTATAAAATTACAAAATGTCTGGTTTACAAAAATTTGAAAAAAAAAAAGAAAATTACAATTAAAATTACAAACTTTTGTGATATTGCTCAAAATGTTTCTTAGAACAAAAAATATTTTCTCATGCGTTATATAAGTGCATTGTCATTTTTGCTCCGTTTCTTTTTCATCATCACAAATAGATAAATTGGTATCAGAGTCTCTGTCATATTCATCAGTTTTCGGCAAATATTCTCATTCAGTATCACTTTCGTTGAATTCCAACGACGATGCAATATTGGCAAGGAAAAGTAAAAATAACAAAAATAGTTATACAAACTTTAGCTAGCAAAACGAAACACGAAGGTGAGCTTTAGTCAGCGTTGAAAGGAAAAATGAAATGTACGTCATAACGTCAAGGTTCGTATCCCCAGAAAACTGGGATTTGCGAGTAACGCAATCTCGAAAGCAAGGTGTTAAGAGTTTAAAAAACACGTCTTGATTCCATTCCCTTGAATATTCTCTTTCCTTTTATCTGGTAAACCTTTGCATGATATTAAATTATGGTAAGATAAACATTTAACTGTTACGAGTTTTCCAGTAAAATAAATATTTTCTTCTACTTATAATAAGAACTCTGGTAATATTCGGGTTCACATGATTTATTGTTTGGTAATATTTTCTTTAAGCTTCACATCAATAAACAACATAAATACAAAATTAGAAAAACTGTACTAATTGAATCAATGTAATAATGCATTAAGATATTTACTGCCTTGACTATTTAAATCAAATTGGTTGAATGTTTATGCTCCCTTTAAAAGTTTCCTTAGCTAGCTTTAAATGAGTATAGAATGTTGGTCCATTCTTCATTTTACAATAATTTTTTAAGTGAAAGGAACATATTTTTAAATTAAATGTTATGAATTACTTCGAATTTGTTAAAGTATAGTAAACGTTTATTTTTAATGACTGGCTAAATTATTCATTAGATTAAGATACATTTGAATTTACATCGTTGGCTATATATATATATATAGCTAAAAATCATTTGAAACCTCCGTGGCTTCAACAGTAAAGATGTCTCTGTTATACTCTCAACTTACTAATATTTTACATAAATTAGGATGTTTCAAATGCATGGAACAGATACACAGTAAAGCATGGTTGAACATTCTACAACAAGGGTCGGCCATCTATGGCACGTGGCACAATTCTCATTAGCACACTCTGCACTACTCTACAAATTTGTCAATGTTTGAATGAATAGAAGTTGATAAAAATTTGTAATGGACCTTATTTGACAAACATTATAAGAATTATGGATATTTACGGAATTACGAAAACACCTGAAAGATAACTCTAAAGAAAAATTTACAGCTATTTTGTAAAGTCATTGATGGAGAGATTTAATTATTTGAAGAGAGAAAACAGGACGTACTCTGCTTTCCGCTTTTGGTTCACATAACAAAATAAAATATCTTTTCTCATATGAAAAATATTTTGAGTTCACAAAGAAATTGTTTAACAAATGAATGCTCAGAATCGTGTCAAATTGAAAGTCATACATTATACCCCTACTTTTATGATATGAAAATACAGAGCGGTGGAACAACTAAGTTCGCATTAAAATTTTTATTTCTCTTTTTATTTAACAATAATGAAGGGAAATATTTATATTTTACGTTGTCTTTTCTTATTTTAACAAATATGTTTAAAAATGCATGACTCAATAAGTCCCAGGCCTAACATCTAGATGGCACTACCTTCTAACTTTTCTAAGCCTAACCTTTCTAAGCTAGTAACACTAACTTTCTAACGGCACGTGTCAAAATTTTGTGAGAATATCTTGTTTAGTTATAAAATTACAGTAGTTTTTTGTGGCAACAGTGGTAACTGTTTGGAAACCATGGATGAAAAAAAATTTCGTGCGCTAATTAAACATTGCTTTCTGTTGGGGAAAAACACTGTTCAAGCAAAAAAATGGCTTGATAAATGTTACCCAGGCTCTGCTCAATCGCAAGTAACTCTTGAAAGATGGTATGCTGACTTAAAACGTGGTTACATAGACACAAACGAAGTTGAACGTTCAGGTCACCCAAATTCTGCAGTTGTTCTAGAAATCATCAAACAAGTGCATGAAATCATTTTAGCCGCTCATAAATTGAAGTTGCATGAAATAGTAGAGAATTTAAAGGTATCAGAAGGCAGTGTATTTGCTATTTTGCAGGATCATTTGTCAATGAGAAAGCTATGTTCAAAGTAGGTGCCGCGTTTGCTCATTGTTGATCAAAAACAACAATGCATCGACGATTAAAAGCGTTGTTTGGAGTTGTTTAAGCAAATTAAACAGGATTTTTTACGTAGATATGTGACAATGGATGAAACATGGATCCATTACTACCCGCCTGAATAAAAAAAAATCGTCAGCTGAGTGGACAGAAGCCAGTGAAAGGCGTCCAAAGTGACCAAAAACCCAAACGTCAGCTAGCAAGGTTATAGCGTCCGTATATCGGGATGCGCATTTAATTTTTATTGACTACCTTGAGAAAAAGGCAAAAAAATTAATAGTGAATATTGCATGGCGTTATTGGATGAACTGAATGAAAAAATAAAGAAAAAACGTCCTCAAATGCAAAAGAAAAAGTACTGATTCACCAAGACAATGCTCCGTTCCAACGATGGTCAAATTGAAGAATTACGCTTCAAATTACGCTCCCACCCACTGTACAGTCCAGATCTGGCCCCCAGTGACTATTGGCTGTTTGCAGATCTTAAAAGAATGCTGCAGGGAAAGAAATTTGGTACAAATGTAAAAGTGATTACCGAAGTAGAAGACTATTTTGAGAGCAAAGACAATTCATTCTACGAAAAAATGAATTAAAAAAATTAAAAGAGCGCTGGGCTGAATGTATCACTCTTGAAGAGGAGTATCATGATAAATAAAGTTCAGTTTTGCAGAAAAGTTATTGTTTTATTAGTTAGGCCCAGGACTTATTGAGTGATGTGTTATATACAATTTTAACTTCTTACTTTTCTTGAACGAATACTTATATTTTATGCTGCTTATTTTTATGTTAAGAAGTATCTTTAAATGATGCAAAATTAATATATAATAAAAGTGTAAATCTAAATTATTAACCTCTATTCTCTAATTCTGCGTGTATTATCACGGGAATCGAATTGTTTCAAAAATGCCCAAAAATGTGGCACGCTGAACCATATTGGTAGATTGGTTTGGAACGCCGCAGATAAAAAGTTGCCGGCCCCTATTCTACATTAAAGATTTGGAAAGTTTATTGCATGGACATGAATAACGCATTGAGACCCAACAAAGGAACAAAAATAGCTGGAAAAATTAGTTGTTACCAATAGCATGGCTCATAAATACTTCTCTACGGCAACGTATTTAGTATAATTAATTGCTTAGTAAATTTTAATAGAAACTTGGCAAATCCATCGCCGGAGTAATTGGTGAAACAATAAATTTGCGTCTGCACGTGTGGAACAAATGCATAACATCTTTGAAGCTGTATAAGCTTATTACTTCATCGACATTGTCGAAGACGTATTATTATTTGTGTCAGACATTATTATATGTGTGAATTCGGTTCTTTTTGGTAAATGAACATGTATTGTTTTTGGTAGAAGTAACTTTGGACGAGACGGCTGGGTAGCGTAGTTAGTTTGTCTCTAGTCTTGTACGTCCAAGTTTGCGAGCTCTATCCTGGCCCAAGCTGGTGAATTTTCATGATGCAATAAATCGACAGCGTCCATATCGTATAATTATGTGGCATTTTAAAGATCTCTAGAGTACCTGTTTGGCTTGGGTGCTCTCAACAAAATTAAATTCCAGTGCACCTTCGCATCGTCAGAACTCAGGTGCCTACCTCTGGGGAGGAAACTGGGCATCAAAATTTTTGTAGGGTAATTAATATCCACCTATATGATGCCATATTAAAAAGTGATTATAACTTCAGGGAAATGTTCTACGTCTGCAATGGTAATTTCCAATCCGCAGCCCCATTATAAAGAAAAAAAACTTTGGTAAATTATTTAAGGAAATTACTGATTAATCAATGATGCTGTGGTTAAGCAGATCTCTGTTTTCTTTCAACACCCCAGACAGAATATTGGTTAGTGACGCTGGCTGCTGCGCTCAAGACAGGACCCGGTTTCGAATCTTGGAAAAGGCATAGATATTTGTAAGCATATAGTGCCTGTGCGGCATGGGGACGCTCTAATTATTTGGCAGATCGAAAGTCCTTTCGAGAAGTTGGTGGAAGGAGAGGACAAGTGAGTGAGAGACCCCTGGACTACCCCCTCCAGGGTTTTTTCCTTCAAAATTGGAGTGGAAAAGAACGAAATCTGTTTGTCACCTGAGTGGTTCTCAAAAGCTGCGGCCAAACGGCATATGCACACAATGAATTTTGTGTGACTCGAACGGATGTTATTGTCGATCGGGTAGGATAATAAACAACATAGTTCCTTTCAAGTATGTTTCGTGTGTTTGCTACAATGCACTTCAATTGCGCCCATACATTTATGGTTGAAAAATGGTTTGTTATAATATTGTTACGTTGATCGGGGTTCGAGGATTTTATGCAAATCAGTCGCAAAGAACAAGACAGTTCTTTAAGAGAGATGAGAATGTATTGTCGAAAATCCAATCCTTAAAATACAGGATTCAGCAGCAATATCCACAGAATAAATTCTCAGAAGGTCTTCACACCTTCAACAGCATTCAGACACAATTATCAGTATCTAAAATACATGTATGTAAAAGATTATTCACAATTACCGCTCGTCCTATTCAACAGTCAAGCTAATCGATAATCACGGTCAAGGCAAGTCTAGTAATCGCTAGTCAAAACAATGCTAACTCATTTTCGGGGAGCATTTCTCTATTTATAGACCTCGCAGATCTTTCGAGAAAGATCCGCTGGCGTCATAGATCTTCAAATTAGTGGATTTCTCCACAAATTTCTAGAAGAATCCATAGGGTCCCGAAATCACCAAAAATGTTCGCCAACATGGTCGAAGAGTCACCAAATTGGTCTCCAAAATTATGCCAACCTGGCTTTATCGCCAAGATTTCGCCAAGTTCTCATTGAGTCGTAATTATAACGTTAGGCGAATATTACAATTTTAACATAAGATCAATATAACATAGATTAATATAAATTCATTACACATCCAAATACAAATTATTTACACAATTTATACAGGATTCGTAACAATATAATCTACACCTCCCACTCTCTCTTACAAGAGCTCACAAACACCTATCTATTGTTTAGTTTTGAACAGGAAAAAACTTAATTTAAATGTTTAGAAATTAACATCTTTTTATTCATTATTCTCTTCAAAGCAATAATTTTAAACTCGATCTAAAAACTTTATGTTGAGATCTTAATTCATAAAGAAGCAATATCGAGACAGCATACCCGTGTTTAAATTGCAGCTGTGTTATAGGATTAAGAGGTAGTCTATAAGCATCAATAGAGTCTTATGAATGTAGTACAGAGTGTGTTTCAAAATATCCCATATCGATGAATTGTGAATTTATTACACAAAAAACTTTTAAATACTTCTAACATTATACTGAAAAATAAAAATTTATCTTCTATCCTAATAAATGTTAAAAATTTCTTTCCTTTTCTTGGAGGTAATATTTAAATCGTTTGCGTATATTTAGAGAAACGTCTTTCAAGATGTGCTGGGATGGATTTCTTGTATTCTTTGAATAATAACAATTATTAAATAATTTATTGCTTAAGGATGAGTTTTGTTCCTTATATCCCCACAAAAATAGCCAGTTGCTCAGATTAGAGAAACAAGGCAGCCTAAGAACAATAGAAATGCGCCGATCGTCAAAACAGTCTTGAAGAATATCGACTTTTAATACCGCCATAATCATTCGGATAAGTTATTTTTATGAATGTCATTCAAAAGGACTGAAGAAATAGAGGTTCAGCAATTCGTTTGCTAGATGCAGCACGCCAAAAGACAGTTCTTTTTTACTTTGTATCAATGAAAAGGTATTCGTCATCGCCCATTCGCGTGGAATTTGCGTGGTCCCATAATCTCATAAATGAAACCATATACCTCATCGGGATAAAATGTTTTCGCCAGAATGTTGTTGATGTTGTGAATAAAGCTCTAGAGCCATTGACAGTAATGAAGACACTTCTCATTGTCATATGGCTTTATCTCCAAGCCGTACGTGTCGACCCTCATGATGAGCTTTTCTTATTCCAAAAAACGCCTTTTAGATTTATGGAGAGATTATAAAGACACATTCATTGAATTTCTTGCATTACGTTTTTCACGTCTTTCATGAAATTTACATTCAAAATAAGCCTCAACCGGCACGATTCTCTGAATGTGTGATAAATTTAATTTGCTTAAAAGATCAGAATGGTACGGCACTTTCTTATCCAACAACTTGAGAATAAGGAAGCTCAAGCCATAAATCTATGGTAAAAAAGAAATGATAAAATCATACGCACAGACGGTAAAATTCAGAAATTAAAAATAATATGGAGCAATATTTTTAAGCGTTTTTATACGGAACTTTTAAAATATTCTCTGTAGTTACCTTACTGCATTGACCTCACAAAAGTTGTCGTGACCTGGAGGTCGAAAGTGTAGGGGCATTCTGAGAAGAAGCAGATATGATTTTAAAAATATATATATATACATTTATTTTTGTATATAACACTTTACAAATGATATACAACTTTTATTGCCTAACCTGGAGAACAACCTTAAATGATAATATTTATATAATTTAATTTATAAGACTATTCAAAATGACTTAACTCAGCGTTTCTCAAAACATGGGGCAGGATAACCCTTCGAAGGGGGCGCGAGCATATTGAAAAGTAAAAAACATAGGAATTAAAAAAATTACAAATTTACTGAAAGGAAGCAAAAAAATATATATATATACATTCGAATATAATAAAAAATAAAATGCACATTTACACTGATATGATGTACTTATAAATTTAATAGTACTGCACCAGGTGTTTGATAAATAAACTCTCAATACTAAATTAAGAACAAGTTTAGAAATTATTATAGAGTGACTCACATAGGTTTGTCACATACAGAATTTAATGTTTATCTTGAAAATTTGTACAGTTTATGGTTAAAAACGTATTGTAGCTTTAACGTCAAATTGCATCATTATTGCACTCAATACATTTTATTGTGTGAAGGGGAGTGCGATGAGAAAATAATGATTGAAAATTGGTTCGCAAGCATTGAAAGTTTGAGAAGCACTGACTTAACTGAACTCGTAGCTCCTTTTCAAGTCCTTCTCAAACCACGATAACTCGGTATTGCTCCAATGATATTTCCTTCCACAACTCCGGGTGGAATCTAAGATAAATATCAATTTCGATCACGCGATTTCCCAGTCGCAATTCACTTTCCATAAACTCCTAGATTTCCAGATTAACCTCATCCCTCCTTAACGTCAGGATTTAAATAGCATTTACATTTGCACAAAATCAAGTCATCTCTACAGAAAGCGGTTTTTAAACTAAAATCACAATTAAAGAACAGTTTGCCCAAGAGGATTAGTTGAAGAACCACGAAAAGTTTTTTCCCTACAAAGCCTTTTTCGTCAACTTCGCCATTTCAAAAAAACATTTACCTTTATACAACAATTATTTTCCAAAACAACTCTCCTCCCCCCCCCCTATTTGATAAGCAAGATAAATGTCAATAAGTCTAATTATTAATTGAGTCTGGTTTAGCCATTTTCTTTCAACAACCCATTAATTAATCGTCGTATAGCTATCATATTTTTTTTAACATTTATAACCCGTGCACACGAACGTATAAACGGGGTAAACAACACAGACAGAAGAAAGGATTACAACACAAACATCCATGCCTTCCGGGATTCGAACCCAGTCCTGCGCACCGCAGTCAGCTTCACTGACCACTATACCGGATGGCGCTAGCTATCATATTGCTATGTAGATCGGGGTTCGAGGATTTATACTATCAGTCTCAAAGATCAAGATAGTTCTTTAGGAGCTATGAAAATTTACTGTCGAAAAATAATCCTCAGAAATGCAGGATACAACAACGAAATTTGCAAAATGAATTCCAAAAGGTCTTCACACCTTCTACAACACTTAGATACAACTACCAGTGTCTGAAAATAGAAATACGTAATGTAATCGCAAGCACTCGCTCGTCCTTTTCAACAGCTGAACTAATTGATAGTTTATTCATCAACGATCACAATAATTCTAACTCTTCAAAGGACACAACAATACTACTCAGTTTCCGCGAGTGACTCCCTTTTTATAGTCTGCTCGGAATTTTCTCGAAAAATCCGTGAACGTCGTAGATCAAGATATTCGTAGATTTCTCCAGTAACTTCTAGAAGAATCTATATGGTAGCTAAGTCTTACAACTGGTCATCAAGCCGCCAAAATGATCGCTAAGTAGCTAGTTTGTCAAAAACTATGCCAACTTGGTTCTATCACCAACATTTTACTAAGTTTCCACTGAATTGCCATTATAATGTAAGAAACAGCGTTGCTTGCGAATATTACAATTTTAATATAAATAAATACAACAGAAAGTAATATTAACGAATAACACATCCAGATGTAAATTACTTACACTATTTTAAGCATTTATTAGACAAATTTCGTAATAATATTGTATAAAATTGCTCTTATTTATTTTTACCAAAGATTAGAGATATTGTTAGTTATTTTATTCATTTATATATGAATCAATTGCTTGAAAAATGGTTTTATCAAAAAATAACTTCCGAATTATTATGGAACATTTTCAAGAATAATTTAGATTCCCCGTAGGTTATCTTTTTGTTAGGCAAGCCATTTTTGTTAAGGGGACACAATACGATGCAATTTACAAAAATCTGTCAAAAAATACAATCAAAATTTTTCTGTCTAAATTATTTTTATATATTTTTCTATGATCTCTCAAAACTTGAAAGCTATAAGCTAAAAAAACTATCGTCATAACTTTAATGTTCGTCTTTATTCACATCACAATAACAAATAAAAACTTTTAACTGATTTATATCAGAAAGAAAAAAAAAATCCCTAGTTTTTCTTCATTTCATATACTAAGTCTTTTTATCTACTGTGCCAAATACTTCGATATTTTTCTAACTATTGCTGTTGATGTAAGTAAAAAAAAGTTGATATGCATTTTTGTGAATCAAAGCAATACTTATTTTTTTTAAAATAATTGAATTTAGAAATATATTTTTCAAGAAATTTTCAATAACATTCTTAAAAAAAAAGTATTTTACGAATATCAATCATGTTATCACAAAACTTTTGTTAAAACTTTTGTTAATCAGACTTCCCATGGGTAAGCCGATTATTGTAGGAGGAGTAGCATTTTAAAATTCCTTCACGAAATTTTAATTTTTTTTTCCTAAAAAAACTTTAAACGATTGCTTTTTGTGATATTTTTTAAACCCAAAAACTTATTTATATAATACGTATCCATAGGAGTCAACCAAAAAACTGAAGAAAAGTCTTAAATTAAAGAGAAAGATATTTTTTTTTATAAATCATTCTGTGTTCACTTAAATGAGTCTTTATATGTATACTAGCTGGTATATCCGTTTTTCGCCCGGGTGAATTACAAAATTAAGCAATACAGATTGAAGGATAAGGAAATTTTTAATGAGTTCATTTTACGAGAATTGCACAAAGTAAACAAAAATAAGTTTTTTACATATCTCAGTTGAACAAAAAAGCCATATTTGTTAAATTTTAAGTCTGTAGATCTAATAGCTGATAAATGGGTGTTTTTTTTATTTATAACGCCTCGTGACTCTCTTGTAGGTCTATTTTTGAAAACACCTTCCTAAGCTGATCTCCGCTCAGCAAAAGTAACACATTGTTACAAATTTTGTGTAATGAACGCTTAAAATAGTGTAAATAATTTATATCTGGATGTGTAATACATTAATATTACTTTCTGTTGTTTTATTTTATGTTAAAATTGTAATATTTGCAAGCAAAGTAGTTCCTTGCATTATAGTGGCGATTCAATAGAAACATAGCGATATGTTGGCGATAGAGCCAAGTTGGTATCGTTTTTGGTGACTTCATTGGCGATTGATTAAACGGTGCAGAAGTTGCTTTACTGTAGCGGCACCTGGTGGGAGGCTGAAATAAAGAGGATAGCACAGAACTTTTCTCCACAAAAAAAATACGTATACATGCCAATTTTCATAGTGATCGGTTTAATGGTGTCGGAGTGAAGCGCGTTCATATATACACAAACATCCATCCATTTTTATACATATAAATTTTATATATATTTTTATAAATGCATCGTTATATATTATTATGTAATATTTCCTTAGAAAGAGAAGCCGTTTGGGGTTTATAACTCTGTAATAATATTATAAATATCATTATTCACAAATTACTGTCATAGAATTATCCGTTTCTGATAAGGCCACAAAAAAAATTGCCAAGTAAAAAATTCACATGTAAAAAGTATTTGGTACAAGGAATCCTTGATTTCTGGACATTTTCCTGAATAGTCCGTGAATGAATGGTCTCAGGGATCTAGTTCTCGAGCGTAGTTCGGATCATTGCTATTGACGAATCAGGCCTGTGAGAGTCATTTTGACGATCGATTTTTCCTACAGTTCTGTCATGTCTCTGGATCGGTTGATTCACATACTTGATCCAGAAACATACTGAATATTTTTTGTGACGGATAATTAACTGTTAAATGCAGGAAGAAACTTTTTCGTATGGTTTTCAGTGCTAGAGTTATTCTTTTCTATATAATGGTCGTCAAAAATATGCACTGAGAGTGAAGGCAGAATACCATAGTACCATATGAATATCAGAAATTTTTTCTGCGTGAAAATGATATATTTGTATTGGGTCCTATTCTTTAACACTAGAAAAAGAGATATTTATCTTATGTTAAATCTGATAATTAATTTGTCAAGATTAGAATAGTAACTAGGTGATCTTGTGGTGGAAATCATATCCCTGTCCTCCTTTATCTCTTTTCTTTTTACCCCCCTTTCCCCGTCCCGTCTGTTTCTTTTCTCTCTCCTCTCTGTATATTTCTCCTCTTTCTCCTTTCTTCCATCTCTCTCCTCTTCCGGCCGTGGTGGCCGAGTGGTATAGGCATCGGATCATGGCTAGCGTGTCATGAGTTCGATCCTAGTACCACTTAAGACCCGCCGTGTAGGGCAGGGATGCACGTTAAATCTGTTGAGAGCTCAAACGTCCTCCCGTTGGTGTGGTGTGGTAGTTAGGAGAGGGGGTGCCACCTCAGGTGTCGTCCACGTCACTTGACCATGGTTCAAAATTACACGGACCTTCGCCAAAAGCTCTCGTGTTGCTAATCAGTGCGGCGTTAATATTCTCTCACTCACTCACTCTCTCCTCTTCCATTCTCTGTATCTCTGTCCCCCGCAGCCACACCTCCTCCCGCCGAAATGGTGATTCAAGAATTGAATACTAGATGGCAGCACAGCCTGACGCTACTGATTGATTATGCATCCATCCCATGGAAAGCCTAACTTGTGGATATTCCAAGTAAATCATGGCTAGTGATTCAAACGGCAACGGCGCACGGGTCAACCAGACCTGCTACCTCTGCAAGAGGCTGGTCACATGGTCAACAGATAAACGTTCAAACGGCGTTCAAACCTACTGGAGATATTTCAGTAATGCAATTGTGTTGTATCAATTGTAGTAATGGCTTGGAAAACAACCTTCTCTAAGTTTCGTTTAGGAAGTCAATCAACAGAAATATCAACTTTCTTATGTAGGGCAGTGAACCCTTCTCCGGCAAGTCGCAACCAACAAAGGAAAAGAATAAAAGTGCTAAGCGATTGACCCTAATAGGGATTCCTTTTCAACCCTGTCGTCTAACGCGTTCATGGAGTAGCTGTGGACTAAGAGTGTTGCAAATAAAACCTCTTGTCAAAGTTAACAGCTTGCAGACCTCTGTCTTTCTCTGCTATCCCTCACTTTGTGTGCGAGTGATTTATAATTATAAAATTCATCGTAATAATTGATTCCATAATTCTATTACAGTTTGATAAAAAATTTCTCTACAATTATAAGTTACAATTATCATATTTTAATATTAGTAAATTTTTCAGTTCTCGCAAATTTTCTTGAAATTTGCTTTGTTTAATTTCAAGAAATAGGAGTTGGATTTAGAACATTTTTTTTTATCAAAAAGTACTCCTAAATTAATATTAGTTGATACTGTTACAAAAAGGAAACAAGTTTACTGAAATATATCGATACAATTCAAGAATATTCCAAATTGATTCGGTCAGAATTGAAAATCACACCAAAGCCTTTTTTCTTTTCTACAATAATAAAATTAGATTGAATTGTTAATGAGGGAGTATTTTTCTGTATGTTCAAGAATTCTCAAACTCAATCATATTCTTTGACACAATGCGAAAAAGCCTTAATAAAGGAATCAAATTGCTCTTACACAGAATTTCAGAAGCCCAGTTATTGAATTATACTAATGATTTCTTCAGGGTATTCAATTAACTTCTTGAATATCTTCGTAAAACATGAACTTTATGTATAATTTTCCTTAATTTTTCTATGAGAAAAATTCATTATTCAATTTTTTAGATATTTTTTATTAAATACAAAGATTTTTTCGACATTTTTCTTTTAGGAAAGCTTTAATTGTAACAGTTTCAGTTTTTTTAATAGAGATAAAACACAAAAACTTGAATTAAAATTATCTAAACGTCACAGACAATAAGATTTAAGTTATCAGTTTTTATTTTTAAAGGTAATTATAAAATTAACTTTATATTTTTTCGAATTTTTTTTCGTATGTTTTTTCAAATTTACTCTTGCTTTTGATTAATAACAAATTATACTTTTTAAAAAAAAGCTAAAAACGCCCTTTCATAGTTAATCAAACTAAATTGTAACTTAATCTTTTAGCCGCCAAATCTGAAATTAGTCGCGCAGATACGGGATGGGAACTAAAAATGGGAAATCGTTAATCCTGATGATCCTCATCAGGACAATAGAACAAAATTATTAAATTATTGTATTGTCATATATATATATTAGTCTTAAGCAAGTGAGAAAATTTCGAATTAATATGACCTTTTAAAATGAGTAAAAATTCAGAGTTCAGATTCTGTTACATACAAGTGAAGCTTGTAAAAGGGCGTAAATGATTCACTTTACAATTAATTCTTGTATATATATATATATATATATATATATCCGAGCTTAGACCGGATGGTCCTGGTTTCTTAGAACTGTTCGTAATAATGCTCTGGGTCACATAAATGCCCTCGATTTGAGAATTTTACGACTGAGGGGAATTGTTTTATAGACCTGTATGTTCCACATCACTATTTTAAATATTCTCTTCTGGTCTTGCATCTCTCAGTTTATCTTGAAGAAAGTGTTGTCATCAATTTTGATAGAGACATGGCTATCGATATAGTCATAACTTTTAACTTAATCATTTGACAACATAACAGGGGCAATGGGTTTATGTTGCTTTGTGTGATTTTAGTACAATATTTTAATGTAGTTCTAAAATTAACTGAGAACTCTTGTTGTGAATTATGTAATTTAATTAAAATAAACAAGCTGCTTTGAAAAAAGCCAAGTCTAGTGAAATATACAACTGAATAAATTTTGATATGGGAGTAAACTCTTAAGTAATTTCAAAAATTTATCCTGAGCTGGGCCAAAAAAAAAACCCTTAATGCATATAATGCATGTATATATAAAGTAGTTAGTTAGTTAAATTATTAAAAAATAAACTGGTCAATTTATTAAATATAAAATTGGGATAAAAAATAACATTTGAAGTGTATAAATACTTTAGAATTCTTCGAAATTTCTTCGAATTCGAAAAATTCTTTCAAAACAAGTAAAGTATTATGATATTGTACATAAACATTAGTTACTATCTTGTAGAACAAATGTAAACTATTATTTTGTTATAGTCTTTGATGATTTCTGTAGCTAAAATAGTTTCATAAATAATCTTATTTTTACAGCAATAATATCGCTCCGTTTACATAGGATATCTAGGTAAATTAGAATTAGCTTATCCAATAAAAGGACTGCAATATTTCTACGAAAACTATTTCTTTTTCTCTGCGAAGTTCTTAGCAAGGAGACATTATAATGTGTATTAATTTCCATTTTCTAGATACATGTGTACAGTCCCATTTATAATTCAAAGGCAGAATCCTCTCATCCTTTAGCTACAACCTCCAAAAGTAAACTAAGATAAAGGACCTCTCCATATTTCCTCCATAATTATTCAATAAAAGAATCCTTCGTCGATTATATCACTTGACAATTAAAAAATTAATAAAAGTAAAAATTGCATGTTACTTAATAATATTTAGAAATTGAAATTATATTCCTCTTAAATGTACATCAAAAATGCTTAATTAAGTGAATTAATCATGCAAAATTTATGCTAATACAGTTATGTAGGTTTGCCATCAGAATAAGGCTATTAGTCTTTCAGTTAACTTTTTAATTTAATTAATCACGGTTGTTATATTTATGCATTTGTAATTTAGTTATGCTTCGCTGTTATAGGATAATCGCTTAAATATATGAGCGGCTTTTCTCGTCTCTCTGCAATTTTAACAAAAGCGAGGCAACGTCGTCTTCATTCTCATCATGGCGTCTTACAACGTCGAGTGTCTACATCGTGCAAAGCTCTAACACCACAGAGTTGTTTTAATGCTCCATCAAACAAGCACAAAAACGTTCAGGAAGAACACCGTCTGCGGCTGGGTAGTAGTGGCGGGCACCAAACTAATGTAGAAGTAATATTTCGAGTTCCAAAAAATCTTAAGTCTATTGTTCACATTAGTTCACAACTACTCTTAAATTAAATGTATAATGCCGGTCGGTTACTACTTCCCTCTGAAACTCCTTGTCTACCCGTAGACTTGGATAGGTGTGTTGGAGAAACTGAATATTCAACAGACATGATTCACACTAATTATTTTATTGATACCAAAATATCAAGCAGACACAATAACAATCTAATTAAGATAACAGATCAGATAGTAGAGCGCGGAGTCGAGACTCAATAGCCTGGGGATAATAATACGGACCCTCGACTGATTCCACGATAGCTTAAACACGCTCAATATAAACTACGTCGCACACTAATAAGCTAACTTCTATTTAAATAAGGATCGCGATACCTGTACTTTTATGAAGTTGAGTCCTACACTTGAACCTTGAAGGGGATCTTTATCTGGATTTAAGCACCGTCGATTGATGCACCCTCAGTAAACTTCCATTGCTAAACTCCAAATGCACTTAATAATTCCACAATCCTTCACTCTTCAACTAACTTACTAACTCGCCAGCTCCTTGCCAACTAACTTGCGAACTCGCGAATACAGAATTTATATAATATACTTAATTTGCATAATCACGCTTCCTTCACTCGGCGAAAGTTGGTTGAAATAAATATTTTTCTAAAAGAGTCCTGAAGGAATTAGTAGAACCGCGTACAGATCCGTCATAAAAAGGAACTGATTTTCAAAGTTCTAAAGTGAAGTGTGAACGTTAAAGGAGTAAGGTACCACATCAGATTTCACCCTCGTCACTCAACCGTTGCTTAAAGTTCGAGATCCGACACTACTATCTTAGATGTTGAGCTAAAGGTAGTGTTGGTTCAGCCAAGGTATTACTAAAAATTTAATACATTGCATTTTAGAAAAAATGTAGCTGGAAGGATCTTCAAAAATATCATAACTTTTTTTGTAACCAGTTTTTCTAAAGAAAGAAAATTCTTATATTCGAAATTTTTTTTTTGATTTTTTAAAAACAGCATCATATGCTGACAAAACAACGCAACCAAGCATTGAACTGACACAATTCAAATATTTACACCCTTTTCAAAATATTTATAGCCGCCTTTCATGAAATAATAAATCACACGTAAATAAAAAAAAGACTTATTTTCCAGTCAGAATCAAAAATAAACTGCAGGACTTCTTATGGTCAAAAAAGCATGCATATAAAAGACCCAAAATGGTAACATATGTTAAATTTCATCTGCTACTCTGATTGAACTTACCCCACCGGAATTATATCCACTTGATCCGTAAAATACGTTCTCACAAATAGTTTTTTCCCCTTCCAACAAAAGAAATCTTTTCAACACTTCCTTTTTTTTTTATATCCTTTTCTGGAAAAAAGTACATGGCATTGAAATGCGATGAATTCTGTCATGTATAAGATTTGTTCCTTTTCCTCCTTATATAGCCGTCTTATATTTTGTTTTATTTATTTGACCAATGTATTTCTTTGGGAACTGTTTTGTCGCTATCGAGATTGAAAAAATTGTTTGCAAAGTGGTTCTGAGTAAAAAATAACCCCTTCATTTTTATTCGACCTGTTAAATGATAGAATTTATACACGAAAATGTGTTAGATATTGGACACAAAATATACATATGTAATACATGTGCATTTTTTTTCTCTTAAAGTGGTCTTACACTATATTATTAAGAATTCTTCTAAGATACATTTGAAGAATAAGGCTCAAAACATGTTTTCCAGTCATGACTATCATACAGATTGGAAAAGATGAAACAATAATTCTTCTTCAAAATATAGCAAATAATATTCAAAAAACAGAAATGTTATTTATATATTGGGATAAACTAATAACAGAAGTTCTTATTCATTAGTAAAAAGTCAATTTATTTGTCTCTATCTATATCTCCCTCTCTCTCCTTCGAGAGAGAAATTTTGGTTTTAATTTTATGTTCGGATATTTTCTTATTGGTCTACTAGGGGTAGGTTGGTACCGTAAACTAGTTGAATTTTACTTATTCGTTCCTATATCTGAAATCACTGCTTGGCTCGCTGGACTCCATTTGTAATTTTTGTTTATTTGCATTTCGTATACCTCCTTTTACATATTTATTTTGTAGTTTTGTTGAATTTCTTACATTTGTTAGTTAATTTTTCAAAATATACTATTTATATATATAGTACTAACAATTTTATTCTACCGATAATGCCCTTTCATATTAAGTCTGAAGGCCATTCATTCTCCGTACCTTCCGTTCCGTATGCACATAACATAACCACTATATTGAATTGATCATCTTAGTGCGGGGTTGTTACTGGCTTAAATAGATGCCATCGACACGCACTCCCCTACCAGGAAGTCGGTAAGGCGAACGAACGATATCATTGTTATAACGAGTGTGGGAGCTGTTGTGTCACTAGGCTGTGACGACTTTGCTGGTTGCGTCATTCGTGCGAGACAATTTTGCGGGTTGCGTCATACGTGCGAGGCAGTTTTGCTGGTTGCGTCATGTTTGAGACGATTTTGTTGATTGCGTTATATGTGAGACGGGTTTGTTGATTGTTTCATGTGTGAGACGGGTTTGTTGATTGTTTCATGTGTGAGACGGGTTTGTTGATTGTTTCATGTGTGAGACGGCTTTGTTGATTGCGTCATGTGTGTGTGACATCTTTGTTGATTGCGTCATGTGTCTGAAAGTTTCGTTGTATTTGCGGTGGATAGATGGCGCTCGACTGCTGCCCGAAGGTTGCGTTTGTTCGAAGTTCCCAGGGTCACCAATGAAGGCGATTCGTTCACGGTATCTTCCATTCCGGAAGCACATAACATAACCAATATACTAAAATGATCATCTTAGTAAGAAGTTCGTTACTGGCTTAAATAGATGCCACAAGTCCTATATATTTGAGGTTTCTTCTGATATTGAAAATACTGAATTGTTTCTTCGCGGATGTATAGTAGTTCATTTGTGATTACTTATTTGGTGTTTTTCTTCTTCAAAATATATCAATTTTCACTTTAAGTTGTAATCTTTTAATTTGTTTTCATTTAATTTTACTTCTTAATTTCAAAATCCATTTCATGCTTCCATAGAAGCTACGAAAGTTGCTAAATCCCAAATAAAAAGTAATTTTATGCTTTTACTCAAGAAAAAAGTATTAAAACTTCATTTAGAGTTCACTACACATCGAAGATATTTACGTAAAATTTTTGCTACGTAAAATGGTTGTTTTTAGTCATGAATAAATACTTAATTTATTAATAAAAAAGTATATAAATTGCATTAGCAGTTTCTTGTAAGAATAACTGGATCATATGGTTCCATGTTATTATTTTTTGTCCATATTTAAATTTTCAACAAAAAAGAGGTTTATGTAAAACTAAAACTGACGTGTGAAAAGTAATGTACAATAAAAAAGCGTAACTGGAGACAAATTATTTCAGATCTTCCCTAATTAACAACAAATAAAATCTACGAAATACATTTTTTCGTATGTCATTCCATTATTTACATTAAAAGTAATTAAAGTTTAGTTTTTACATAAGTGATCTTTTTTAGTAATCCAAAATTCTACATTCAACGTCATTTGCTTCACTCTAACAGAACATAATTCACAAAAAATAATTTCAAACATTTCTCACTTCAGTAACATTTAAAAAAAATCCCAGAAAAAGAATTAGAAATTACTATGAATTGATTCCATTGCCATGTTAAATAAATATACAAAAATTTAGCGTTCTATATATAAATACAGAACCCTATTTTTTTCTGAATATTATAGCAATACAGGTTTCTTTAATGTTAACAACACATAGCAACCCTGATTTTTTTTTAATGTGGTCATTAATCTAATCTTTTTTTTTTTTCGGAAAATAAACCTTTTTTACGAGGGAATAATTTTAGTGCAAGGCTTATCTATTTAAGCAAAGCATATTTTTTCTACCACTTAACAGTCTTTTTTTAAACGATGCTGTTTATTCTCATAATATTAAATAACCGAAAAAAGACATAATATGCTAAGCCATTTAAAATTAATTATACATTTGCATATTTTACGAACAAAATAAAAAGATCGGTTTCGTAATATGGCACTTAAAATATTCACTTTAGTCTCTGAAACTTTAATAATCTTCATTGTTCGTCGGGATACTATGTCAAATTCTAAAAGGAAATGCTAATATTATCTATCATAGGTGATGACGTTAGCAACAATGGACATTTAATTATTATTAATGAAAAGGTTTTTATATGTATTTCAGAAAATTGAGTAGTTTACACACTTCCTAGAATTTTTAAGGTATCCGACTACTTGCGATGTTTTTTTTAAAAAATGGAGAAATTGTGATTTTTTGTGGTTTTTAGATTTGCTTAGTACATTTTAAGAAAAATATGCTAAAAAAGAAGAGAAAAAAGAGATTATTATTACTGAAATGGAAAAAATGGGTAAAAATTGACAAAAAATAACATAAAAGGGGCCCATTCTGTACCAAACGTTTATGAACAAATTTTCAATTTTTCAATTCTGATATTCAATTCTTTCTTTTAATTCTCTGTGCTATTCAGTTTTGAAATGACCTTCAGGATAAGAGATATTTTAAGGTTTACAAAAACTGCAGCACCTTATCTTAGTTATTATATGGAATTACTTAAAAAAAAAAACAGTGATTAAATTCACATAAGGAAATGTAAAATTTGTAATAAAACAGTGATTGATAAGTCTGAAGGTCAAAACACTTCTACTATTATACAGAACAACACGAAAAATTTCAGTTATTTATTTTCAAAACTGTTTTAGCAATCGCGGTCCCCGTTTAAGCATTTTCAAAAAAACGCATTTCGAGTAAAACGCGTTTTAAAATATGACATCTTACTTAAAGTAATGACATCTGCTTTTACTAAAGCCCTTGTGGTTTTTGCTCAATTGAGCGGGAAATAATAAACTTCGTATTTTTATAAAGCTAATAAGATGGTCTATAAAATAAAATCATAAGAAATATTTGTAAATTTTAGGCAAAATTCACAATTTTAGTGTAATCGGATACCGTAAGACTATCTGCGTCAAATGTATGAGAACTTGAACTGAACGCGAAACACAAATGTCAGACAGAGTTCAGTCTTCAATTTTCACGAAAGCTCGTAACCTTGTAATTCATACATCTGTTTATAATACACAGCTTTTTCTTAATTCTAAAATATTTTACACATTATTAAATTTTAACATGTAACATGAGCATTACGACATTGAGAAAATTCCATTAGCATTACTGTTTTGGAGAAAAAATGCGAAATACGTTACCAAAAACAAAATATATTTCATTCAAAATCAATATATTCATCATTTTCTCGCAGCATAAGCAATCTTTCTGCAACAAGAGAAGAAAACTTATTTTAGTCTGTTTCTTTTTATATCACAAAGTGAAAAAATTTATCATAACTCATAGTTTACTAAAATCCCGAAAACTCGGCCTAATGTTGCCGAGTTTGTGAAAATGCCGGGTTATCGAGAATGGGATTCAAAAAAGAATAAGTACGAGTATTTACTCAGAAAACAATAAACTGCATTTGTATGTATTGTTTGCTTGAGGATACAACAAAGTATAAACTAATCAAATACCCTGCGACTGAACTATCCGCGTCTTTTCTTTAACATAGCCTCTTGGGAAATCTTTGAGCTATCAGTTTGAGTTCTCGCAACCAACCCTCTGAAGAAGCAAACGGGGTTATTTAGATTAGGTCGAATATCTATAGTCTAGGCTTTCAAACTTGCAGTATTGAAAGATGGAGAAGTGAGGAGAAGGAGAGATTGCTACCGATCACGTATTATTCTATTTTATAGCGCGTTTCAGTGATTAGATAGTTGGAAGAATTAAAGTGACGATTAGTCACTGTAGTTAAATTGTAGCTCAGATATTTAAGGCAGTGGATTGATTCTGATAAAGGAGGATCGATATTCAAATGTCTTCTCATAATTCTCACATCTCCTTGTTTACTCTCATATTGCACAGATTGGAAGCATCTCTTCTCGTTTGAATTATTAGATTTGTGTTGATAATTTGTGTGTTCAATAAATAGATTGGTAAACTGACATGTCTAGTCATCCTTCCCTTCCTCCCACATCTCTAGGTGGGTTTGAGGGAAGATTTCAACCCTTATAATCCTTAAACAAAGAATAAGTATGAATGCAAATGGCATTTATATATACCACTTGAAAATGAAAATTAATGAATGCATAGTTTATACAGTTATTTACCTGATCAGACACACCTCGGAAAATAATTTAAGACATATAGCTGTCTATAATGAAAATTAAGTAGCCGACTTTGTAAGAACTTGCCGTTTTTTTAAAGAAATGTTTTATATCCTGTGCTGTCTTCCGTACTGCACTTGGCATTTTGCTGCTTCATCACGAAAAGGGGAAGAAACATTGTCTATTACCGACGCACATTGTTGTTCAAAATACTGGAAGGTGGATTCAAAAACATTAATCCCACTCTATACGTTATCTTAAGAGTCTGTAAGGTGTCCTGAGCGTAAATTTATTCACCATTTTCCGATTTTTCTTAAACTGGACTGCCCTAGTGTTTTTTTCAATATGCATGGGTGTGATCGAATTATCCACGCTTCCGAGTTTTCAAGACTATTCTGTATCATTGTATGCTATTGGAAGTTTATTAATGTGGATCACTTAAGTTGTAATATCAAACATATATATTAAATCAATCTGAATTTTCAAACAGAACAAATTGATTCTAAGCTTTTTTTATTTCTTAAATGTACATATTTTAATTAATTAATAGGAGGAGTCTACAATTCAGCCAAAACATTCAGGTTGGTGAAAAAAACTTCATCTCTTAGAATACGAGACAAAACGTTGAGACTAATATTGTTTATGCCTTTTGTATATGTATAGGTACATAAAAATTTGGAAAAACAACTTAAAATACTAGAATAAAGTACGAGTACTTCTCAAATTACGACCAATTTCCGTTAGTATAACGGGTCACAAAACTGGTCTCAAGTCGGAGTTACAGCTTTCAGCATTATTTTTATTCAAATGGATTATAAAATATTGCTCGCAAAACAAAATAAAAACAATTCTAATAAATAACCTAAACTTTTGAATTTGTGAGTACACAAATAAATATTTATGAAGCTATCGTCTCACGAACTGCTGAATGTAGAAACGTTGTAAAAGAACAAAAAGATGAGAAATAATCTAAAAAATTCATTTTGACCATTTAAATTCCGAAAATACAATTAAGTTGAAATGCTGTTTGTTAAACAAGCTGAAATGCAGAATTTACCTTCATATGTAATGCCATCCATTATGAAGTCTTCCAAAAGTCTGCAGGGGAAATTACGGTTGTTTTTAAAACTTCTCTCTTTTCCTCCGTACTAAAGTTAGACAAAAAATGATGTCGAAATAATATAGATCATTCATTTCATCTCAGGACAGGATATGATGTTCCAACAAAACAAAGATTTTTGCATTACTTAAGTAAGTTGATTTCAAAGCGTTTTCATGAACGGAATGATTGAACCCTCCAGTATCTCCCTTTTAGTAATATTTCTCTCTTATATGATAATCACTCAAATTTACGATCGGAAAAAGAGCGTTTTCCTCTATTCGGTAGGGTAAATTTATAAAAAAAAGGATTCTGAAATCTTATTTATTTCTTTGCGATTTTTCGAAATATATTCAAAATTCAAATTGTGAACATTTAATAGTTTCGCAATTTCTCCAAATAATCGCTCGTAACTATTTTACCATGCATCCAGTTACATGATCTATGTTTATATATCTAAGGTTAAAAAATTTCCTCTAAAATTACGAATTAAATAGTTTATTTTTGTTTTTTGTCTAATCATTCTTGGGAGATTTTATTGGTATAATTTACTTTTTATATTTTTTAAAGTTGTAATTGTTATTAGTATATGAAATTTTAGAAAGCTCTTACATTCCTATTCCCTTCCTCCTAAAAACTTAAAACCTTATTATCCGTTAAGTATTTATTTAATACCGGGCCATCACGTGAACCTCTTCATGAGGGAAACACTCTGGCCAAAGTAGCAGCAGGATGTATGTTCTGAGATGAAATTACCTCATAATAATTCTGTTATAGAATGTTGAAATCATAGTCCTAGAGAAATAAATGAACATTAAAAGCTGTGAAATCTCTCTTTATTTAGGAGAAAATGCTGTACATGTGCCACAAGATTTTGCTTCTGTCCACGAAGGAAAGACTCATCATTCGAGATAACACATGCAACGACGAGTTTTGCAGCAACTCGTACTTGCATATAATACAAAAAATATGTACTCTACTGTACAAACTGAATCAGTTCCGGGAAATGCTTAACCCCACTAAATATACTAGTTCTTCTATCTTAATTCTTGTTTTTATATATTTTTTGTAGTCGTAAATCGCTTAGATCTAAGTCAAAAAAGGGGTGATAAAACTTTTAAGAAACTCCTGTCCTTTCTACTCTTTAGCATGGAGTGAGCTTCATTGACTACCTTACAAAATCATATTTATGATAAACTATATAACGTTTCATTTTCAATGAAGTCAGCGTAAGACTAACCAGATTGGTCAAGAAATAGAGTTACTCTTGCATTTAAAACAGTATAGATTTGTTGGGATTGTAAAGAAAGTTTCAATTATGAATAGAGTCAATTTTACAAGTTATACAGGGGTTACATGATTTGTATGTCTTGATAGAGGAGTTGCAGGTGTCTTCTTTATTTCTCCAAACAGAGAGCATAAGTGCCATAAAATTCAAATAGGGAAAATCACATCCAACTACACATGTGA
This sequence comes from Trichonephila clavata, assembly GCA_019973975.1. Classification (NCBI taxonomy): domain Eukaryota; kingdom Metazoa; phylum Arthropoda; class Arachnida; order Araneae; family Nephilidae; genus Trichonephila; species Trichonephila clavata. Next base: position 26,638 of record BMAO01006809.1, read on the forward strand.
ACTCATTGCTACCAAGAGTGCATTAGAGATTTTCCTTTATAAAAGATTCTAAGAATCCAGCGTCATCGTCATCTTCACAGACTCAAGATCTGCGCTGCAAGCCATCCAGAGTATCAAGTGCTTAATCAACCACAAAATTATCCAATCCATCAACAAAATTATCACAGAAAAGAGATCCGGCACGCTACAATGGATACTACCCCAAATAAATATCTTCGGTAATGAGAAAGCCGATGGACTTAAAGAGTCCAGTTCTTGCTCTGAATCATTTAACCTCACGACCCTCATCGAAGCCAATACAGTTGCCAGCCGAAGTCTATTCAACAATAATTTTAAATATACCATCCCAGCTCTAAATAGCAACCATAAAATAGCATCAATAATAACTAGACTTAGAACAAAGCACGTAAAAGGAATGAAAATCTAAACTGACGGACAAAAAAGTTACACAAATCACTGCACAAAGTGCCCTAATGCTCAGCTGTCTCCACAACATATCCTCAGCTGCCCATTAGTTCAAGCCAGGCTTTTCAAGATCAGCCCAGAAGACCCAGAAGATTTGATCTTCTCTGATAAAGCTGTTGATGTGTGTTGCTGAAGCTGTCTTCGACAGCTTCGGAGCTATATGAAGCTTCTTTTTTTTATTAATCGCAATAAAAACAAAAAAAAAAAAAAAAAAAAAAAAAAAAAAAAAAAAAAAAAAAATCTTTTTATTAATCTGCACATAAAGGACACGCCAACAACAATAACATGGTTTGTATGAACACGTTAAAAAAATAATTCAATTATTTCGGTAATTAAATATTATACAGTCGACTAAATTTGTAATATCAAAAGATGTCTCCAAATACCACGCTACACAGCCAAAAATGGGAACATTTTCCGCGCACGCACAAATACAGTTATAATATTGACGGCATTTGACGACTTTTTCGATTTGGTGATGTCTTTTCATTTGGCGAGTTTTGTCTCTCAGCGGTATAATACATATTTATAAATACCATCATTGCTTATTATTTTAAGGAATAATATTTTTTAAAACATTGATATGACCTATATAACTTGGAAATTTTATCTTTCAGGGTAATGCTGTCGGGCATTTGACTGTCAGTTACATCCTGTTCATATGTTCGTTCATATCTTTGATTGCACTCGTGTTGACTCTTGGCATTTTCTGCTACTTTAAGTAAGTAGTTTCATACTTTATATTTTTTTATTTCAATATGTTAAAATGGTATTTTCTAGCGATGTAAAAAATGTATAGTGATATTTGTATAATATTTTATTATTAAGGAAACTAAATTATTTTGAAGGAACTCAATTTGAATATTAATTAGGGCATTAATCATTTATAAAAATTAGATTCATAAGAGACGCATTTCTTTTTGTTCTTTCAAAAATTCATAATAAGAAGGGCAATTAATTATTGAATCGACATTGTAACATGGAATATTTGCTAAATAAAGGAATTTCTTCTTGTAAGGGGTAATGATAGCAAAATAATTATCATAAAGCAAACATAAATAGCCAAATTACCTTTCAAAAAATAAGATTTCTTTCAACAACATTCATCTTAGAGTGATATAATATAAACCCAAATAATCAAATTCATCTTTTCAAAAAGTCTTTCCCTAGTAAAAAAAAATTGCCGGAATTAATTCTCCTTCAAAAGTTCAATTACGTTGTTACTTTTCATTTGGTATTTTATTTGGTATTATTTTTTTGATATATTTTTTATATTCTATTATGCTTGTGATTTTACATTTTCTCAGCTGAAGTGTACTTTATAATATTTTATAGTTGTTTTGTTACAATTATTTACATTTTATGGTAAAAATTGACAATGTTTTTTCTGTCATATTTGTTTCTGAAAAACACTGTGTTAAAATTAATGTACGGGGGCAATTCGGAAACTAGCCGCCGTTTGGGTGTGGCGCTGGAAGTAAGGTTCTGAGCACCCTCAATCGAATGCACGAGCAATCTCTGATTCAGTAAGCTTCCAGTCGGCGAATGAGAGTGTCGTAGGGCCAAGAGTTTGCTAGATATAATGTGACAAAATATGTGCCACCATAGAAATGAGAGTAGCGAGGTGTGATAAGATTTCTTTGAGCCAAAAAAAAAAAACTGTCAGCAGCGGATATCCTTCGTGAATTGTGAGCCGTACACGCGGCAGACATTTTGAATGAAGTTGTAATACGTCAATGGATACGCTTTTTCAAGGACGGAAGGACAAACATCCATGAGGAATCACGAAGTGGAACGCTGTCTGTAGTGAGTGCTGATCTCATCCGATTACCATCTAACCACTGCAATGAAGAAATGGCTTGAAGGAGAGCATTCCTTTGACGAAGAGGAACTTAAAAACTCTGTGACACACTGATTTAAATTGAAGGTGGCCGCGTTTTATACAGAAGAAATTGGTTAATAGGTACGGCAAGTTCTTGAATAATGGGAGATACTATGTTGAAAAATAGAGGAGGGTTGTACCTTTGATATGAAAATAAATTTTTCCCCTCTGTCCTAGTTTGTTTTTACAGTGATTCGGAGGTTCTCTTCGAATTGCTCTCGTACCAACTTTTTTTTGCCAGCATTTATACTGTGTATTCACTTAATATTGTGAGATGTGTGCATTAATGTTTATTACTTCAGTTAGAATGATCTTATTTTTTTTCTATCGATTCCATTTTTTCCATCAAGCCAGCATTTATTTCTAAAAGTTGGGCTATTCAAAAAGATTAATAAGTGAAGTAAGAAACATTCAGTTTGAAACACATTGAAATTGAAATATACTTTAATTCTTCTCTCTTCTAAACTCCTGAAAATTGGAAATTTCGAACTATATGCCAACTTGAAACAATGGCAAGGCAGCAGTATTATGCCATGTCAGTCTAGGCCTAAAATTACCGCCACACACAGTGGCGTAAGAAACATCCCTGCAACCCCCGTATCCTAGGGGGCAGGATTCTAGGGTTCACAAAGAGTAGGTAATGTTAAGGTATCCGACTACCCTAAAATTGTGAATTTTCCCAAAAATTGACAATTTTTTTTTATTTTATTGCTAGACCATCTTATTAGCTTTTAAAAATACCAATTTTCTTATTTTCCGTTCACTAGAACAAAAAGTAAAAGTGTTTTATTGAAAGCAGATGCCATTACTTTAAGCAAGATATGTCATACTTTAAAACGCGTTTTACTCGAAATCTGTTTTTTTTTTAAATGCTCAAAAGAAACACCGATTGCTCAAAAAAATTTGAAAATAATTAACTAAAATTTTTTTGTGTTATGTTCTGTATAATAGTAGAAGTGTCTTAACCTTCAGATTTAATTAATCACTGTTTAAATAAATAATTTACATTCCCTATGTATTAATATAATCACTGCTTTTTAAACAATTTCATATAATAATTAAGATAAAGGGCTCTAGTTTTTATAAAAATTAAAATATAATATGTCTTATCCTGAAGGTCATTTCAAAAATGAATAACATAGCAACACATCAGAATTGAAAATTTGTTCATAAACTTTTGGTTCAGAATGGGCCCCGTTTAAGTTATTTTTGTCAATATTTACCCATTTTTTTCCCATTTTAGTTATAATAATTTATTTTTCTCTTCTTAATATTAGCATAATTTTCTCAAAATGTACTAAACAAATCTAAAAACCACAAAAAATCCCCATATCTCCATTTTTTAAATTTTTTTTTAAAGTTGCATCAAGTAGTCGGATACCTTAAGGCCTTGTAAGCTTTCATAAGATCTGGCCTAGGGCCAAAAGCCTGACTTTTCAGGGCGACCCTAATCTCCTTCACATCACTGATCACACACCATCATTACTCATTCAGACGAAAGGAGGCAATGTGTCGAGTAGTTTGTGTCTAGGTTTGTGAGATTATGAGTCAAGCACATGTATTCCTTCCTCATTACCGTTCGTACAAGTACGAAAAGGTATACTTTGTATACTGTCTATTTAAAAGGGTTGCAGGGAAGGCCTACTTTTGCATAAAGGCTTAAAACATTAAGAAGTCTTAAACGTAATTGACAGTCGTTCATCTAACTTAACGCTGAATAAGACACTTAAGCAGAAGATATTCCCACCTCTGTAGTCGCTGAAAAATAGACTTACATCAATAAAGTATAGATTGAAACCGGGGGGGGGGGGATTATCTGATTATTCCTTTAATTTCCAATAAGCACGCTTGTGGGTTGCGTTGGTATGCTGATTGCATCCGAAATCACATCATTAGCTGAGCGTCTAAGTGATCATTCTCTGATGAATCATCGTATTCGAACTATGGCACAGCTGACGTCAATGAACCGTGGAAACAAACAATGGCATACATTTAGACGAACTTTAATACTGTACCAACACTATATACGCTTTAAAATTAATCCCTGCCATGCGGATGAGGTGATAGTTATATTGTGTAAATCATTGTTGGAGTTTCAACTGATACAGTTATCCATGGTCGGTCTATCACTCCTATACAAGCATCAGTTTTGTAGTATTACGCTTGATTTCTATATACAAAAATCCACTTTCACCAATGTTGATCAGTTTGAACTCCGTCAGTCAGGGGCGTAACGAAGAATATTAGGCCCCCCCCGCAAAGTCGGATTTTGGCCCCAGAGGATCTTACAAAGGAATGCAAAACCATATTCTTTGGGCCCCCTGGGAATCCTGGCTCCCTCCCCGCAATGCGGGGGTGTACGCTACGCCACTGCCGTGAGTAGCTCGTTCGACTCTCTGCGTTTTTAATGTTAACTCATTTATAGCAATCAAACGGAGATACACCTCAATGCGTGTAGGCCATAAATATGTTTTTAACAAACTGCCATTTGAAATAACACACTCATGCATAATCACTTTGTAATTCTAATCATTTGAACACCTTAATCTGTTTTGCATTTCTTACGAGTTTGTTTTATTTTAATGATTCTTCTGTGATATTGCAATTTTCAGAGACAGTAGGGCATTATACTATTCAAATATTACCTCATTTATATCTGTGGAATGAATGTACAGATATAAAAAATATATTTCAAGTATTTAATGATAGAAAATAAATACATGTATTTGGCCTTTGATTGTATTTGGCTCTATGAAAAAATGTAATACTGAAGAAACATTTTAAAACACATGTCCTATGTAATACAGTACAAATATTAATCATGAGAGAGAGATTTCACAAAATACAGAAAATTTATAAATGTCTTTCTTCATTTTTATGAACTATTCATTTTAAAGTATTCAAAAATGTGAAAAATGCAAACTTTAATACTGATAATCATTTAGTTATTTAAATATTTATATTTCAACACCACAAAGTAAAAATCCACTTAACTTCAACTTACAATTTCCTTTGCTGATATATTTTGAAATATTGAAAAGGAAATGAACTATATAATTAAAGCCCCAACACCGTTAGAGTTAAATGAAATCTGTAATTATATGCATTGTAAAAGAGAATGTTTCACAAGAACATCTTTCTTATTACTGATTTTATATTTTGGGCTATTCAACCTTGCCGTAAGCTGATATCTGATTAATAGTTAAGAATTGTAGGAACATAAAAATCGTATAAAAGATCTATAAGCATTCTAATTAGAACTTTACGGCCGCTGATAGTTTTAACAGACTTCTGCGTCAAGATTTTAAAGGTCTTAAAATATTCTCGTTCTTATAATTAATTATTTTAGATTGAATGTGCTCCTAAGCAGTATATTTATTTGTATAATGTATTGTTAAGATTACCTAAGTATTTTTATGCAGCAATCATATAATACTCAGCTCCAAAACTAATAAGTATCGATAGCATGACTGTAGAAATTAAAAATTAAATTCTACAAACTGTCCTAACATATACATTTATGCGTTAATGCAATAGTTTTCCATTTAAATTCTTTCGGGAGATTTTCTTTAATTTATTACAGTCTTGAACCCTCCGTGACAGTTTTTTTTTTTAATTTACCCCATAACGGGAAATATCATTTTAACCACAACTCTATCTCGTCAAAAGTTGCCCCGTTGACTCATTTCAAAGTGAAATGACGCAGCATTGCGTCAACCACCGATTTTTATTAATTAGTGAATAAATATTCAAAGTCATATGATTGTCAGAGATACTCGAAGATTCCGGTAGGGTAAAGTATAAAAGCTGAGATCTTTGGAACGTGAAATAAGAACGTTTTTTTTTATATGTCTATTGATATAATTCTGTATTTGTATCGTTGCTTTTCGCTTTCAGTGTGTTCCTTAATAAAATGAGGAACTAAAATTTAAAAAAAATCTCTGTGTTTTATTCCAGTAAAAGCACTTCATATGTATACTAAACATATATTTGAGTCATATATTTTGCCCAAGCTATATTTTAAAAAATAAATTCCTGCTTCTGTTTTATTAAAAATGTATTATGTACGAAAACTCAAAAGATAATTAAGAGTAAAAATTTTAACTTTTTTTTTTCTTATTTCTAAAAAATAAAATCAAAAACAATTTTTTTATTTTTTGTGCACAATAAAAAAAATTTTCAGTTTTATTCCGTGTTTAATTTAACAATAAGAAATACAGTTGAATCTCAATAATCCTAAGTTGGAGGGACCAATGAAAAACTTCGAATTATCAAGAGTTCGGATTATCAAGTTGAGTAGAAAAAAACTCCCAAAATACACGAAAAGAAAAAAATTTCTAACACATTTATAAATTTGAAACTATGTAACAAAACAACAATATTGTACATATGTATAAAATTATTTAAATTTTTTTTAAAAAGTATACATTATACATTATTAATATTATACAAAAGTTAATATATATTTATGTATTAAAAAAGCAATTATTAAAATAATACATCTTTTTTGAATAGTTAATCTTTTTTGATGAAAAATTTATCCTTTTTTTTATGACATTCTATCTACTTTGTCAATAGATTTTTCTAGAATAAATGAAGCTTGAAAAATGTTCGCACCGACAGGATTTTGAAAGAAAAATTTATTTTGTTTGGTGACACTTTAGATTCTATCAGAGTTCTCGGAGTCAACTCCTCCAATTCATCTTCATCACTATCTGTGTTGTTGTGATTCAAAGCCACAATTTTAGCTTTTTCAGAGGAGACACACAGAGACAACAAAACTTGTAATCTCCAACCTGTTTGCTACAGGACTGTGCATGACAGTGAGTGTTCGAATTGTCGAGAGTTGTACATGATAACTTTGAATTATCGCGTATTGTGTAGTCTGGCCAGCCACATATTTTACTTCGAAATATTGAGTGTACCAAAATGTATTGTTTTAGTTCGAGTTTTCTAGGGACCGAGCATATACTTCGAATTAGCGAAGGTTTGAATTAGCGAGAGTAGACTGTATTTCCAAATTCAAGTTGTGTGTTCTAAGATTCTGCATCACAAGGAACACTTATAAAGAATAAACAAAATTTAATTTTTTTTTATTATTTAAAATTGTATTCGTCATCAACTACTTTTATGAGAAGTTTTTACTCAAATTTCGCTTACAATTAAAATTTTGATTTTCGGCATTATATGTAAATTGCTCCCATTATTTGTTTACCATTTACACTGTAAAGAAATATTGCTTTACTCTTTTAAAATATTGTTCAAAATACCATTAATATCATTATCCTTGTTAAAAATTTATATGAGTCATGCATGACTTATTTAATAATATAATTTTGTATTCTTTATATATCGTCTTAGTTAGTTATTAGTAATAATTAATTGTCAAGATAAATACATATACACTGGGTGGTCAGATTATTACGACCACTTGACAGATATAAGGAGATCAGATATAACTGCACATATTTGTCACTAGAGGGCGAAATAGCTATTAATAAGAAATACAGGAAAAGAGAAGCATCTATTGTACTTTGTTGTTTGTGAAGAAATAGGGAAAAAGAGCGATTTAGCAGTGTTTGAACGCGGAATGATTGTAAATGTTTGAAGCATCAGAACCAGTATCAGCAAAATGGCTATATCTGTGGAGTGTTTGAGAGCAGCAGTTATTAATGCTAACTGAGTGGATTACCATGCATAAAACTGGGTCTCAACGTCAAGATTGTCACAAATTACTAAAAGTTCTCGTGGAAAGAAGTATTGCAAAAGTTATCCAGTGCAATAAAAGAGCAACCGTACTGTAAATTGCGGGGAATCTCAATCATGGAGAAACTGCAAAAGTCTCTGAACAAACTGTTCGCAGCACATTACATTGCATAGACTTGTAGCTGATGACCAGTGCGAAAGCCTTTACTGTTGTCCTTGAACAAGAACAAATGCCTCCAGTTCTCAAAGGAGCTCAAGTATTGGACTGTAGGTGACTGGAAAGTGGTCATGTGGTCCGATGAATCACATTTACAACTACACCGAGCAGATGGAAGAGGCCAAATATGGAGAAAACAGAACAAAAGCATGGACCCCACCTGCGTTGCCTCAACTTATCAAGCTGAAGGAGGCAACATTATGGTTTGGTGGATGTTTTGCATGAGGCCATTGATTAGTATGAAAAAGCGTCTGAATGCGCAGAGGTATTAAAGTGTTATTGCAGCTCTTTTATATTAATAAAGTACCTTCCCAGAGATGGATATTTTCAGCGAGATAATGCTACCTGTGAAACAACTGGCGTTGATCCCATATGTTTCAAAAATGCATATCACCTTTACCTTGTTTAGTTGGCCTATACAATCACCAGATCTCAATCCAATTGAACAGGGGTGGCGAACCTTTATGGATCAACGTGCCATTTTTTTCTAAATAATTGTTTAATGAGGTATAGACGTGCCATCAAATATTTTTGACTTGGAATTATTGGGAAAATAATAAAACTTTTAAACTCAAAACTAAAAACTCTTTATTTACTGCGAAAAAATACATTTTGCACTGTATATTGGTAAATGTAATAGTTATGCGTGTAATTCAAATTAAAGTAACATAAGTGTGATTTCTGTTTTTACAGATTAGATGGTAAATAACTTATATTAGGATTATATGTTATTTTTAGCAGAGAATTCATGTTTAATTGGAGTCATCTGTCAAACGGTTTCTAAGTGAGTCTTTAATGTTATTCATCTCTGAAAATGATGATTCGCGGCATAGGTAAATGAAGATATGGTTAAAATAGAATGAGAAAGCTTTTTCAAACAGTGAAATGTGTCGGGAATCGAACTTCATGTTTCCAAAATTTAGTTTCAGGCATTTTTATTTATTTTGCTTTAAATCTTTCTGTTTCAATCAATTCTACCTTTACCTTATTTCAATAAATTTTTGTTTCGGTATTGAGCTAGATTGGAAATCATATTCAGTTGCATTTCAAATTCTTCAATTTCCAACCAATCGAATTGGGGCAAGTTCAGTTTATCAAATGAAGTCACACATAGAAATTCTCTGTTACACTTTTTATGTGCACTGTTTCTTTTTCGCAGATGTTGCCATGTTAAATAACGGTTAAAAATCGTTAATATAACACAAATTAACTTTAAAATACAGTTTTGTCAATGAAAGTGACTATGTTTTGCATAGACAAACTTCGAATCATTAGCAATTACAGTCCACGATATAACTAAGGCACGACAATAACAAACGAGTGTGCTACCCACCGCCGGCCGATCATTTACGTTTGTTCCTAATACTTCATATTGAAATTTGTTATTTTGAACTAAACTGCAAACCGTTCTGATCGTTGGCGCGCTCAAAATATTGTGTCGCGTGTCATTGTTTCGCCATCCCTGCAATAAAGAATCTGTGGCTTGAGATCAAACGGAAAATCTGAGAGCTGGATTCAGTTCCATCTAATCTAAAGACATTGGAAAGCGCAATTCATCGGATATGGTCTCAAATTCCTCAGACCACCTACGAACAACTTATAGAATCCATACAGTACTAAGCACAAAAGGTAGTTCGGTGTTTTATTGGAGGGATGATCGTAATAGTTTGAACCAACTCAGTGCTTCTGAAAGAAAAGTATTGGACATATAAAGAAAATATAAAATACTAGCTGTTACCCGCCCGCTTCGCTGGGTATTTCATGATGTTTTATAAATTTTTACTGCTTATATATATGTATAAATTATTGATATCTAAGTCCTAGCATTAAGAATTCGATTGTATTGAAAAATATACTTATACCTTTAACTGTCACAAAAAAAAAGGGCAGAACTCATCTAATTTGTATTTTCTAAAAATCTCTAAAATTGAAGTATAGAATGATGTTTGCTCTTTCGTAACCCATAAACCAAGTGGATTCCCGCAAAACCAAATTTCGGTGGATCTCTACTCCGTAAATTGAACATGCAAGCCAAATTTCAAGTCTAAATCTAACAGAAGAAAACAAAAGTTTTACTATCAATATCCCCGTAATCCCGTTGAGAGCCGTTTTCCAAAATAACCGCTCTTAGCGGATTTCAATTCAACAAAAGAAAAATGCATACCAAATTTCATTATTATAGTCCTTGTAATTCGAAAAAAGGAATTGTTTTGTCAGTACGCTCCAGTAACTCTCTGCTCCCCCCAGGAGTTGATTTCCGTAAAATACATTATTAGTGGATCTCTATTCAACCAAAGAAATATGCTTAACAAATTTCAAAAATGTGGGTCTAACAATTCAAAAACAGGAATTTTTTTCTAAAACTTCTCTTGACCCCTCGCAACCCTCCTTAGGGGTCGATTTTCGTTTTACTCTTTGTTAAAGGAACTCTATTCCATGAAAGGAACATGCATACCAATTTTCAAGCAGGATGATCAAATAGTTTAAAAATGGAAATATTTATCGATTACGCCTCTTAATCTCCCGAAATTAAACTTAGTAGTTGATATTCGCAAAACCCATTTTGTAGCGGTTCTCTACTTTACGAAAGGAATCTGCTTATCAAATTTCAAGACTGTACTTCTAATAGTTTAAAAATGGGGATAATTATCTATAACGCCACTTGAGCCCCCGCAACGCCAGTCTTGGATGCACAACCTTCAAATTTTGCTAAGCAGATTCCTTTCATAGAGTGCAATTCCCCTACAAACCGGGTCTGTTTTCACAAAACCCATTTTGTAGGGGAATTGCACTCTATGAAAGGAATCTGCTTA
>BMAO01006810.1:0-25968 GCA_019973975.1 Trichonephila clavata
CAAACCTTATCCTACAGAGCACACCTGGACTCTCTGGGGAGTGGAATAGCAACAGGAAGCCATCTCCGAGAACCATCCGAGGCCTAAAAACCAAATTACTGAACGAGTGGGATTAATTGCTACAGAAAATCGTAAATCACCTTATTTCCAGTATAAAATCACAATCCAAGACCATTATATCTGTAAGACGGGACTATTAGCGGAATTTTTTGGTTCTATTCTACAACTGCTGCTTCATATCCAATGAGTGTCGGAATTTTATTTTTCCATGTTATTTGTTTGCATTATATAGACTCAACTTACATACCAAATTCCATTAAAGTCTCTTCAGTAGTTCTAGAGATAATCGACCAAATCTGAAAATTCTCTTAACTTTGAACATCGGTGTGTATATATATATGCATACATGCACATGCACCTGCACGCACACACTCATATATGTGCGTGTGTGTCTACTCACCATATGTCCGGGATTAAACCGGGCATTCTTGGTTTCTAGTGCTAAGTTGTTGCAAAAAATCCCGATATGTTGACAATTGTTCAGTTTATAGTCTTATTCATTGTTATACATCTTATCTGCTTTATATTAATGAAAGTATTAAATTATTTATATATGTATGTGTAATGAAGAAGATTTAGTTATTTGTTCTCATTCCTAATTTAGCATTTTAACCTGGGCAGCAATACTTTCTTCTTAATGTTTTATGAATGATATATGATATATGAAAAAGTATTATCCTACTTCCACTTGGCATTTTACTGAAAATGAAATTCTAAATAAATGAAAATATGTTATTATGTGATTCTATTTATTGTACTCGTCTCGTTGAACATTATTTACAGAGGAAATACAAAACGTGGAATCGATAAATATAATATTTCGAAATTGATTCAAAGCTTATTGATCTCTTTTCGTCGTATTTCAAACGTTTTGTACAAAAACTTTCCACGTTTCCACAAGTGATTAATTCTTATTGAAGAATACATGGATATTACTTTCCTCCTACTAATGCACTCCGCAGGGGAAGAACTTGAGTAACTTAAGCTATTTCTTAACACAAATAAATTTCATGCAATTTTCAACAATTACAATTATTAGCTACACTGCAAGATTGTAACATATGTTATGTTAAATAAAAATATTTAGTTCCTTTCCTTTTTGGATAAATTAATTTTCTTCTCGTAAAAACTGCATCGAAAAAATAAAATACGTATACTTTTGTTCCCCAAGTAAACACAACAACTATTCGACATCCACTCTTATATGTAAATTGTGCATTATTTCTTCGTAAGAAAATCTTCCGGCATTTTTTATCTCGTCTATTGGGAATCGTTGTTTCATTTACCATTTTTCAAGCTCTTGTTGAAAGTTGAAAATTTTTAAAACAGTCTGCTTTACAATATGCATTTAAAATAATTTGGGAGGCTTTCTCACAGACATTCCAGGAATGAGCTTTATTATTGAAAAAATGAACAGTAAAACTCTAAAACGTATTTGATATAGCAATTGCATATTCTGTGTTTTTCACTTCAAATTAAGCATTACAGATGAGAAGCATGCCGTATCAGAATGCAAATCATCAGCAAAGCATCTCCTCACACGTGTATTTGATATGTACCAAAACTGAAAAAAGAGGATTTTATTAAATTATATAAATCGGACGAACAATTTTATCGATATTTTTAATAAATATAACAATGTTTCTGCATGAAAAGGATTAAAAAACTCTTCATCATAAATTAAAATTGTGATAAAAACTGTGTAACAGTTTTTTTTTCTCGGAAAAATTAAATAATACTTTTAAAAAGCTCAAACATTTTTCATATGCACAGCTAAATAATTATACATCTCTGAAAAAGTGAAATGTCATGCACATTTACAATAAACATGATTCAAAATATGTAAACATTATTCTTAAATATTTAAATGAAAAAAATGCATTGAATATCCTTAATACTGGAAACCAGACACACAAAAAAATGTTCAGAAATACTTCGAGCATAACTGTACGTAGAAGAAAATCAGTGGACTTTCCTTTTATAAATGTCCCTCTTTGGATTATTCTAACTCTAAATTTCCAAAAAAATAATTAGTTTCTTACGTACGTGCTAAAATTATTGTCTTACTTTTTAATTCTACTGTTCCAATTATCTGCTGTTTGGGTACTTTTGGCTTTAGCCAAAATTTTCATTTATATACGAGATAAAAAAAACCAGTTTCGCATTTCTCTTCATAGATATATCCATTTTTGCGTTATAGGTTTCAATGTTTTCTCAAAAGAATAACTTACAAGCTGTCATATTTTCAGCTAAATCCAACTCCAGGTTATTTAAAAGTCATCGTAAACATAATAGATATTTCGTAAGCATGATACTTATGACTATATGTGTTTTATCGATCCTTTTGGCAGCTGGTTATACATACATATTGCATGAAAAAGACGCTAAAATCGCATTTTGGACTTTTGGATATGTTATTCATGATAGAAAATATAGAACAAGTGTTAATTTCATTACTGAGTGTAATTATTACTTAGTGTATTTTGAATATCCATGCCTATTTGTTATATCTATGTGTGTTCTCATCCACCGTTATACATCTTATCTTCATTATATTAGAGAAAGAATAAGAATCTGCAGTCACGCTTCATCTCTTATAAAATACATGAATATAATAAATGATAACAACTACATCGAAAAGAAAATTTATCTTCTAAGAGACACTTTATCGGTACCGTTGCTTTTTCTTTTATCCATTTGTTTTTGCAATTTGTATGGAGTATGGTCACTTTCTTTTCAGTACTCGAACACATCCTTTTTTGTGTTACAATTAGTAATGCTGCCATGGGTACATCCATAATATTTTCCTTGGCGCTATTTAGCTGTAGGATTCCAGAAAACATGATGAAAATAAGAAGAACGGTAGGATTTTTAATCGATAGAAATCAACTGTGCACAGTTTGAAAAGAGTGGAAGAAACCATGCTTCTTAAACAAATCAAGAAAAAAGAAATAATTCACTTGACAGTCGGCGGTGTTGTGGATCATAAGAAAAGTGTTCTTTTGTCAGCTTTTGGAACTCTTTTTACTTACGGATTATTAATTTATAATTTAAAATGAATTTCCAAAATCATTTCAAACATATACGTGCAAGGCTGAAAGTAAATTAATTGTGGAATGTAGATTTTCTGTTATGTTCTGGTCCCTGGTATTTTAAAAAAAATAATAAATATTATCTAAGTACATTGCCTTTTAGAACTGTAAATATTGTTTATCGCTCACTGATATCATTTCATCAGCTGTAGTGCCTACGATGTTACTTCAATTTTAAATTGATAACTTGTTCTTCTTACAAGCATTAAAACACTTTTAAATAGCGTACAGCAGAGGTTCCCAGTCTTTTTGTCTTTAAGAGCACGTTAGAGAATATCTGTTGGACGGTGGGCGCCATTTATTTTTTTGGGGAATCTATAGTCAGATAGAGTTAATAATTCATGTACATAATGTACAAAAAAATATTTAATTCCAAAAATATAACTTATCATATATAAAAATTGCTTTTATTCCTGTGCAGAATAATTATTAAGTAATCCATATAAAATTTACAAAAAATAAAAATTCTTTATAAAAAATTTACTAAAATTTCGGAATTGTTCGTCACTAAAAGGCTTTTGAAATATCGCCCAAACTCGCTGCATTCAGGTTCCACACCAGAGGTGAGAATCAATGCTGTAATATTCTATTTGGAGAGATGTAGCTATATTTTTATACTGTGTTTAAAAATTATAAATTTACTAATTTATTATTGCCCAATTTGGCAACCTTACTCTCAAAATGAACCAATTTATTTCATTTTCAATTTTAGGTATGAGAAAATAGGTTCAACAATGCATGAGGTAAATTTGATCGGTCGAATTTCATTTTGTGCTTGTTGGACTCAATTTCTGTTACATTAAAAACGAAGAAAATTCGCATATAATTTTTTTGAAAACTATAAATTTTTTATTGTGAACATACAGCGCTGGGCACACATTGAATGATCAGCTCATGCCAAGGTTCCCGCGGACATAGGTTTGGGAACCCCTATCTCATTAGTACTGCATACCTTGAAACAGTTGATGATGATCGTTTTAGATGTTTTCTTAAAACTGCATCTTTTATAGCGTAAAAGACCAAAATTGTTTTTCAATTTTCCTAAAATTAGAAGCAATTATGTATCTTAATAATAAGGTACCTTTTGATCTCGAATTTCAATGTATACCTTTTGCTAGATATAGATTTGAAATGTGTATATATGTCAAACATGAAAAAAATTGCGTTACTTTTGTGCAAATTAATATTCCCTGTTACTTTCCATTTCAGAGTTTTAATTATATATAAGTTAGAAAAAAAGATTTCCTTTTAAATATTTTGTTGATATCTTTTTTATCTCTTGGCATCATTTACTTGAAATTTACTGTTCTGTAAAACTTGAAGAATTTTAATAAATATAAAATTATATATATAAATATATATATAAATAAATATATAAATATAAATATAAATGTGTATATATACATATATATATATATATATATATATATATATTATGTAATTATTTAATTTCTGTTTTTTTTTTTTTACTGCTTAAGAAATTTAAAAATTTTATAGTTTTATAAAATAAAATTTGATAATTTTATGCTATAAAATTGTCAAATCCTTTTTATAATATAATTTATTATCAGATAAAGTTATTTTTAACTAGGTGCAGTAATCATCTGGAAGATTTTGAGACTTTTCGGGATTTTTTATTTTATTATTAATACGGTTTCTACCTGAATAATAGTTGAATGATTAGAACTAAGACAATCTAATATTGTATTGGCGAGATTAGTATTGTTACCTTAATCGGGATTCAATGATTTTATGCAATTCAGTAACAAAGAACAAGATAGCTCTTTATGAGCAATGAGAATTTATTGTCGGAAAAACAATCCTTGAAATACAGGATGCAGCAGCAATATTCACAGAATAAATCTCAGAAATGCTTCACACCTTCACCAGCCCTCATATTCAATTATCAGTGTCTACAATACACGTATGTAAAAGATTATTCCAAGCAAAGCCGGAGCTAATCTGTAATCACGGTCAATGCAATTTTACTAATCGCTAGTCAAAACAATACTCACTAATTGCTGGTTAAAACAAGACTAACTGATATTCGGCGAACATCTCCCTATTTATAGCCTAGCGCACCTTTCGAGAAAGATCCGCTTTTGGAAAAATGAACCTTTTTGCCACAAATAATTATTGACATACATAAGAGTATGGGGCAGCTCGTTGTGACGTCTGTATAACAGTTCACAGTGGCACACTCCATATTAAAAAGACTTTTCTCGAGGTAAATGATTTGCCTCTGATTCATTATTTCACACTTTTTTGAATGAATTGTATCTTAAATCACAATTAAAATCCTTTTCATATTGTTGTATTCTTTCTGACATTGTAATATATCTCTAAGCCAAATTCCATAGCAACACATTGAATAGTTCATTGGTTTTCACAGATTTTATGGTTGTGGCCTTAACTTTTAGACATGAATGTATTTATTTTATTTGTTCATTCTTTTTAACGCTGCAATAAAATAATTCTTTACAGTCAATATTCTATTCTGTGTACTTTAATGTCTTTCATTTTTTATTTATCACAAAAAGTTTCGATTTTATTTGTTTTTTCCTCGAAAAAAATTAATCTTCTTAAACTTTACTCTATTGAGATAATTCTATTTAAATAAATATTCCTTGTATAACAGAAACGTTCTTCTACCCAGTCTATATATTGCATATATATTTGCTCTTTTATAAAATCGTTTTTGTTATCTCAATACAGATTGTTGAATTAAATATATTAAGTCATAATTTCATTTAAAAATTCATGTATTCAAATTTATTAACTTCCATGAAAATGGATACAAAAGAGTAAATAAAAAAGCATTTGATAGTAAATGAATCATTTGAAAAATTACACTTCCTCATTGAAAAGATTGGAATTTTTTAATAATGTCTATTTGTCTAATGTCTGTAATATATCCTGGTCGTATTTCAATCGTCAAAAATTAAATTGTATAAACGACTTACCAGTGTGAAATTTTAAGGAATTGTACGATAAAAAATGCTAATATTTATCGTTTTTAATAAATATAATGGAAAAATTATTAAAATTTTGTAGATTATTTTAGAAATGTATTCAGCAATTGAGTTGAAAATTAATTAAGGAATGAACACAAAAAAATCAATATGCCAACTAAATAAATATTTTCGAAAAAAATAGAGCAACAGCAAAAGTATGAAGGGAATTAGAATTTTTCTATGTTTTTGGTAGATAGTCACTGCCTGTGTTGAGAAAATACTGCTCAGTTAACAATAAATCAACTAGAGTACCTATTACTTGTGGGTGTAAGCAAACCCAAACTAGATAACAGCTACGAATTTTAGTATCTTCATTGAATTAACCAATATTACATCAACTGTTTTTTTTTCAGTATTTCAAGTTTCAGGTGAATATTAGCTTGCTTTAGTCGGTAGGATTTCTTCATTTTAAAAAATATGTTTTAAAAAACTAACTACTAAATTTTACAAAGCATGATTGTTATTACATGTTGCAAAATGTGACGTTTTAAAAACACAGAAAACCTTTTTTTCCCTTCAATATCTTGTAGTATATCCATAAAAGTATTTAAGAAAAAGAAAAGTTCTTTCAATATTAATTTTATTAAAAAAGTAATGTCTTTGTGAACGAAGAACAACGGATAAAAAACTTATATAAAATCTTTACCTAAATTCTTTTTCTTTTTCATTATAAAATCAAGAATATATGTGTCAAAAAAGTATTAAATTTCAGGCTATGAGTTTGAATTGGAATAAGAAAACGTACACATATATTATGAATTTAAGTATACAATAATCTTACTTTTATTTTTTAGTAATATATGTGATATCTCTTTTTAAAAAAATTAAAATGTAATCGTAATATAAATATTTTAAAAAATTGAAAATTATTGTAATTTTCATGAATAATAATTACTAGTAATTATTGAAAAATCATTAAAATAAACTTTGAATGCTGTATTTGCCATTTAGAATTAGTAATTTTTAAAAAATGGAAACTCGGCAAAATATTTTTTTAATCTAGAAACTTAATTTGCAGTTTCAAAAATTGAAAAGACCCCCAAAAAAGAAATAAATAACTATACTTAATCTCATTATAAATTACGTATTTTATTTCATTTTTTTTTCGAAGATCTTACGCGCATACATTTTTTTTATATCGTTTAATGATTGAAATCCATGCTGATGATATCAAAATGGCAAGATTGATAATAATGATGATGAGATGATTGATAATGAAGATTTTTTTTTTTAAATTTTATAACGATAAAAATAATAACTACTTAACATCCGTACAAATTTTTGCCAATTCTAGTTTTATCAAAGATTCTGTGATCTACATATATGGTATACTGGGTTATCAGAAATGAATGACCCGATTACTAAATTTAATAATTCCCACATGAATAAACAGAAAATGATCATTAATATGTCTTTGTAAAGAAAAAATATGAGCTTTTGAGTTTGTAACATTGTGTTTTTATTAAATAGGGGCTAGCATTTTGTAATTGTAACCAGAAGTGGAAATGGCGTCGAAGCGGAGAAAGGCATTTTGTGTGCTCTCATTTGCAAAAAGTCTGTCAGTAATCACAGTTCAGCGTGAATTTTGGAGAAAGTACCATAGAAATGCACCGATATTTAAGAATATAAAAAAATGGTATAAGCAATTCAAAGAAACTGGACGCCTGAGTAAGGGCAAAAGCCCAGTCTTATCAGGTTCGCAATGATATTATATTGATGACTAAAGGAAGTCACATTGAACATTTGTGAAAACAAATTTTACGCAACATCAAGAAACGTTACGTACGAAAACAAATTTCATATTTTATCTTTAAAATGACATCTTAATTATCATTTTCTGTTTAATATTAAATATTTTAATCGGTTCATTCATTTCTAATAACCCTGTAATAGATTTGTTATATATATATATATATATATATATATATATGTGTGTGTGTGTGTGTGTGCGCGCGTGCGTGCGTGCGTGTGCGAGCGCGTGTGCGTGCGTGCGTGTGCGTGCGTGTGTGCGTGCGTGCGTGTGTGTGTGCGTGCGTGCGTGTGTGTGTGCGTGCGTATGTGTGTGTGTGTATTCGATGTATTAAGAATCGTATCTAACTGGAAATATTGAATTTATTTATTTAAAGAGTTTGCAAGTTATTTTCCTAAATCTAGGTTCTGAAAATAAATATTAAAAGTAATTCTGTTGTAATGAATTCTAGAAATAGTTTGTGATAGGCAAAACATTGTAAGCAATGAAGAATTGCTGTACTCACTATAAAGTTTCTTTGAAAATATGTATAGAGACAAAATGAGATCATTCATAAAATATTTTAATCATTACGATGAGAAGAAAACATGCTGAAAATTTGAATGTAGTGTTTAAAAATAAGCATTACGACTACACGGTAACAATTTTCAAAAAAAAATTGTGGACACAGTAACAGTTAAAAATAATTTGTTTTATATTCAGATTATACTTTTAAGTTGATTCTGAGAGTAAAAATACATTCTAACCAGACATTATTTTATAATTTTAAAAAATTAAGAATTTTTGAAGTTTTTTAAATTGTTCAATTTTTAAAATTTTTTTTGTCACTTTACGTATTTTATGTTTCTTAGATTATTGCAAATAAAAGTTATTATGGATTTAAAAATCAGTTCCATTGTAGATTTTTAATACCTATTTTTCTAGCTAAATCTGGAAAAAACACGAAAATTTTTAAAATATTAATTTAGCATTTCTCAAAAAATAACTAGAAATATCAGATTTAAACCTATACTAAATTTCATAGAATATACGTTTCGGAAAATATACAAACAATTTAAAGGCTATCTTGAACAAAAAAAAAAGCCTTAGGAATAAGAAAACACTTATATCTTCAAAATTAAGAGTCTGTGAAAAACGCGTTTAAAGTTTGTAAATATATATAAACTATTTTTTAAAACATAAATTAGCCTTGAAATAAATCTTAATTTAGTAAGGATGGGAACTCAAAAACTCAAAAAATTATTAAGCAGAAATTATTTTAATAATAAAAATTGAAATTAATAACCATTTCAAACTGAAAGAGCTGACTATGCTCAAAAATATTTTTAACTAAATAAATTAAAGAGTAAGAAAATGCTTTAAATTGCAACCGAAACCAAAACCAAAGTTCAAAAAACTTCAAGTATCTTAAAAAGTAATTTGTTAACAGATATTAAATGTGGTAGGAGGCTTCCCATAATGTTATGTGCCACAAAAAATGCAAAAAGATGCAAAAAAAAATTGGTATTTTTGAAATTGTAAGTATTTTGTAGCCTTAATAGTTTTCAATTTGAAAGATAAAAATAATGTAGAAATGTTTCTTTAAAGGCAGAAAAAATACCGATTACAAAAATTGAACTAAATCTATTGTAAGTATTCTAAGCATATATTATAGTTAAATAATAAGACTTTTACCATTATTTCTTGTAGTGCATTATAACTAAATTTCGGTTATATTAGTTTTTAAAAAAAATATTTCTGGTTTTAAAAATTTTGGTAGAAACCTAGAAGTTATAAAGTGCATTTTATTCTGTATATTTAAAAAAAAATACTAGCATAGGAAAAAACACAATTAAAAAATTATTGCGAGTTTTTTTTCCCTAAAAAACAAAAATTAATTTCAAGAAAAAAATTATTTAAACTAATTTATATTCTCTTTTGTCATTGACAAAATACTCGTGTCAATTTGTTCTATTTTATGGTTAAATACAAGCAGAAATTCATAATCTTTCTTCTTTAAAATATTGAAGTTCAATAATAAATTTAAATGTATATGGAAAGGTTGAGAGAACACTTTTGAAAACTGATCGCATTCAATATAAAAATGTATTTAATATAATTTGTATGAAATATAAGAAAATCCTAAGGAAATAAAGGGTCTTACAAATTTTATTTTGTTTCCTTCAAAAAATAAAAAATAAAAATTAATCTCTTTTTCTATATAATTCCTTGTAGAAATAAAATATATAAAACCATCTGACTCCTCTACATAAAGAACACTCAATTCAAGATTGCATAACAGCCTTGTAGCAAACAAATAATTTATGCCAAATTATTCAGGATAGTTCACATAAATTGGTTTAGCAAATATTTTTTGTTTATAAATTAAGATTATAAACTATAGCAATAATTATAGATAATCAAACAAAATTAGTGAAAAAAAACTTTGAAACTAATTTTTTTAACGTTATTTTCATTTTAGGCTCATTTTTGACTGAAAATATTTGAATTTCATCTCAAATTTCGAAGATTGAAAAGGTGGAAGAGTATAATTTATACCAATAAAAATAAACATGAAATGATCGAAGGAGTAAATGAAAGACAATAAAAATGAATATTCCACGCACTTTACAAATTTGATTTGGAGTAACACTACAAAGTAATTCCACTTTTCAACGAATAAATAGAAATACTTAAACAAAAAAAAAGAAAACGATGCTTAGAGAAATTTTCTTAGGGATTTTCCCTTATAACGTTCCTGTTTGGATTTTTCTTCAACTCTACTACAAAAGAAATAAAGGCAGCTTTAAAAATTGTATAAAATATTTTGGTTACTATTTAACAACAACATTTAATATTTTGTCTGTATACTTTTTCTTTGTCGCTGTCATATCAGCGTTTAATACCTATCCTTTAAAACAAGTGTTTTCATACATTTTCATTACTATAGCTGACACAATACTATGGCATTCAATACTGTATCATAGGAAAAAGATAAATAAATTACTAACTTTTCTGCACAATCACGCCAATCCACCCATAAAATTCTCACTAAGTACAATTCACATACTTGTAGTGAATCTCATTTTTCAAGCCATTTGTGTAGCTCCACTATTTGCGGCCGGTGTCTTTGCATACAGAGTCCTGATGGAACCCCTTGAAACCAACAGAATCCACCTTGATTTCTGGACTCTTAGTTATAGAATTCCATACGATATTTTCGAAATTGCAGTAAGTTTTAACGGTGGATATACATACTACAGAATCTGTATTGAAACACCTTTGCTTATAGCATTCTCTATTTGCCTTCTACTTCATCATTACGGACTTTTAATCCTTCAGTTTAACAATACGCTGAAAAGTGTGGATTTGTCAACAATGTCATCAAGATGTCTGGAAATCAGTAATACTTACAACAGAATCGAAGAAAAATTGTGTCTTTTAATTGAAATTTTATCAGCACCATTGTTTATAATTCTGTTGATCAGTTTCCTCAATTTGTATACAGCTTTGGTATTTTATTTGCAAGTAGATGTTCCGTCATTCCTTTTGCCAGAAATATATATCAGCGCTTCTGCAGGGGCAGCTATTATATGTTCCCTGACATTGTGCTGTTCGAAGATTCCAAAATACATTCTGGAAATCAAAACAACTGCTAGAGTGTTGATTAATAAATCTGTGACTAAGGATTTGAAAAGTGAGAAAGAAATTCATCTTCTTCGTGGTATTGAGAAAAGTGACGTTCTGTATTTATCAGCATGTGGTATGGTTGAGTTTCAGAAAAGTTTACTCCTTTCATCTTTTGGGACTTTTTTCACTTACGCATTGCTTATTGAGAACAGCTAATAGGCAAAAGATAAAGCTAATCGAAATGAACTTAAATTGTGCTCATCACTGTTTGTCATTTTAAAAAAAGGAAATAAACTTTCTAGATGTTGTACTGTGTGAATGCAAAAGCACAAATCATATTTTTATTTTCAATGTTAGTTTCTATTTTTCTTTTCCATTTTTTTAAAATTTGAATGTTTTTCAACCTTTACCGACTATAAAGTATCTAAGAGTTAGTATTAGAATGTCACTGTTAATTTTAGATTGCTTGTATGTAAAATAAATAAAAATCAGGAGAAAAATACATAACAATGTGTAGTTTTTTTGGATCAATGCGTCAATTCAATGTCAGTCATTGCGCAGGTTTATCATCCCTTTCTGCATTTATTCAAATATGCTTTATTATTTCACAAAATTATACTTACCTTATTACATAAAACATGTGAGAAAACACAGTAATATATTATTGCTCAACGCAAAAAACTTAAATAAATAATAAGACTAAGAATGCAACCCTGACACAGGACCGATCTTGGGGTGTCAATCACCTACGTGTAAACACCTAATGTGCCGCCCCGCTAGATAATTTTTCATATTTTGACTAATACTCAACGTTGATGTTTTTTATTAGTCAGGTCGTCTACTTTTACAACAGGGAAAAGCAAAACATTAATAAAAATGCAAATAGACACAAAAATAACTTATTTCCTCTATTTTTTTTGTTTTGTTTTTCTTAATTGCAAGTCTATTATTAAATTAGAAACTTTTAATCCCCTAAAATGCATATTGGATTTAAACACTCCTATATCTTAGACGATATTAACAGTATTAGATATTTTCGTATAGCAACTTTTTCAAAAATCATTTTTGATACATCTGTGTTAAGCATCGATCCACACTGTACCGTCAGTACCGCTAAAAAGCGAAAAAAAGAAAAAGAAAGAAAGAAAACTTTTCTTGACGTATTGCCTGCAATTCCACGGATTTTGCTACCAAATGAAGGATGTGTGCAAAGAGTAGACATTAATGGACTACGGGCCAACACACTGGGCACTAACATTCTACTTTTATCAAACTGTGCTACTTTATCAAGAAATTAGGACTTCTTTTGATTTTAAAATAACCATTTAAAATTCAGCTTAGTTATTCAACTAATAATACACTCATGTCTATAAATCAAGGATAATGAAGTTCAGGTAAAGAAAGAGAAAGAAGCAAAACAAATTGGACTTATTTGTAAAGTCTATTTATTAAACAAAAGGAAAAGAGCAAAAAAGAAGCTATATGTTTGACATAATTAATAAAAATTGCGATTTTTATTCCCTGGAGCCAATTTCAAAAACGAACCTATTTACAAAAAACAGTATAACATTATTAGTATGATGGTTAATACAGATTATGTCTCCCAGACGATGCAATACACGCCTTACAACGCCTACGCATGCTGAGTATCAAATTATCAATCTGATCTTGGGGAATATTACACCACTCATCAAGCAATGCCTACCGAAGTTCGGTAGACAGGTGGGAGAGGGTTGACGGGCTGCAATTCGTCGGCCAAGCATATCCCACACATGCTCTATTGGATGCAAGTCCGGTGAGTATGCTGGCCAATCCATACGGGTGATATTCTCCGATTGAAGGCATTCGTCTACAATGTTTGCACGGTGAGGACGGGCGTTATCATCCATAAACAGAAATTCAGCACCCATGGCTCCCCGAAACAAACGTACATGTTGTTCCAGAATAACATCCCGATAGATGTGACGTGTCATCGTTACACTCTGAACATGCAGGTCAGTTCTGGAACCAAGAATAATTCCTCCCCAAACGAGCCATCCTGCACCACCGTAACGGTGTCGTTTAATGGTGTTCTCTTGGTGGTAACGGGTACCTTGCGCTCTCCATATGAAGGTCCGGCGAGAATCAGACTACAAACTAAACCTGAACTTGTTGGAAAACATCAAACAAGACCACTGTTGCGGTGTTCACAATGCATGCTCTCTACTCCAGGTTAATCGCAGGCGACAGTGAGTTGCTGTAAGGGGAACACATCTGACAGGCCTACGAGTATATAGACCAATGTGCCCTAAGCGTCTGTACACGGTCTGGCTTGAAACTGTCGTACCGGTAGCTGAAGAGAGCTGGCGATACAGGTCTGATGCTGTGCTCCATCTGTTTCTTTTGGCAGTAACTGCCAAATACCGGTCCTCATTCGGCGTTGTAACTCGGGGGCGACCTGTGCTGTAACATCTACTCACCTTACCATCATCTTGGAATCGTTGCCAAAGCTTGGAGATGAACCTCTGGGAGATTCCAAGTTCCTCGGATACTTCCAGCTGGGTACGTCCACATTCCAGTCGTCCAATAATTCTACCACGTAAAAAATCATCCAAATGCTTCCTTTGTGCCATAACTATGTGGTTATTGCAATGAAAGGTTTTTAAAGCGATTGTGAACAATTTTACTTATTTGCCACCATTCCTTATATACCCCTCTCTTACTCTCTCGTCATTGTGACGTACTATCCCCGCCATCTGGTGGTTTCCTGTAATTTACATATTCTTCTTCAAGATGTGTGTGATAATTTTACAGGTGAAATTTTTGTTTTAGAGTTCAATTTCTGTGTGATTCTGAATTATCCTTAATTTATGGATATGAGTGTAAGTTTTATCTTAAAAAATTTGTAAAAAAAATTTGCTTGAATGATAGAACTGTTTGTGGCCTACGACTGTCCCTTGTTTTAGCCGTAGGGTACGCTCGGCACATTTGGTAGGATCAGCCCTTTCCGTTCATGTTTTATGATTTGACAATTTAATTTAACTGAAAAGGATGTTATGTTTGGGCCGTATAACTTCAAATTCTTGCAAAAATAGTGAATAATATAGATGAAATTGTGTTATATTATTTAGATGCTATTAATGCTATTTTTCTTAAATTGTGTTCTCAACATTTAATCAATTGAATTAAACTATTTCTATATCTATATTCTAAAAAAAATATCTCTATCTGCGATCATACTGTTACATAGATTGTGTTTTCTGAATTTTATGCTATCAGTTTAAAGAGTAAACAGCTTTTGAATAGCGATGAAAAATTCTTGTAGATAAACAATCCCTTAAGTACAGGATATAGCAGCAAAATTCGCAAAATAAATCCCAGGAGGCCTTCACAACTTCTACAGCTGCCACACGCAACTATTAATATTTAAAAATATAAATGCGTATAGATAAAGATTATTCGTAAGCAATTACTCGATCGTAGCAACTCTTCAACAGCTAAAACAATATTCACTCAGTTTTAGCGAGTGACTCCTATTTATAGTCGGCACAGATCTTTCTCGAAGGATCCGCTTCCGTTATTGATCGTGAAAATTCATGCAGTTATTTCCTGAAGAATCCATGGGATAGACAAGTCGCAAACAGGGTCGCAGGGTTGGTTGCTTATATATTACAATTTTTATCTTAAAATAAATACTACAGAAAATAATATATTAGTGTATTAAACGTCCAGATACAAACTATTTACACTATTTTAAGCATTAATTACACAACATTCGTTGCAATATTTAAAGTAACCTTACTTCTTAGCAGCAATTCGTAGATATAATCGATCAATCTACCATCATTTTAACTACCCACTTTATCTTTATAATTATTTCATTGATATACTTTCTTACTAAACAAAAAAAAATATATCGAAGCCCGTAACTTATACGCATATTTTTTGCTTTTTTCTCGGATTCGTGGATTCTTTTTCGGATGTGTCGAATTTAGAATACAGAAATACTTCAGTATATTCTCACTAATTGGATCTGGTCATCTGGATTAAACAAAAAAACCAATCCAATTAAGAAGGTTATTGCTGTGAATTTTTTGTTCCCATTTTTAATTAATGTATGTGTGTTAATACATTCTCAATGGATTTCATATAGGTAATGAAATAAAATTCTCCTAATTCTAAATAACTAACTCTCTATTACAATCCGTTCAAAGTTGAGATCTTAAATTTCAAATGTTCTATTTAATAAATTATGTACACAATACTGTAGGCTCTGAAAATGTCTTTGTATAAGTGGGAATATTTCTCTTCTGAATAAAGCGTCAGATGTATAAAGGTACTCAACATACGAGTACTGACAAAATGTCGGTAGTTGTTTCTCAATATTTATAGTTACTGTTGTTTAGTGCAAATTGTTTTCTAAGCTTTTTTCGTATACAGAGCAATTGATTGGCTTAAATATTGCAGTGAGGTAGGTATTTTGTCTCTATATTGAGTCATCGGATTTTATTTTAATATGTGATTCATACTTTAAATTTAATTGTATCACTTTAAATTATATTTATTTCTTTATCAAACACAGTCATGTTTGATATAAACTACATAATATAATTAAACATATATGTTTCGGTAGTGCAAATCCCTAATAACAAACTTTAAAAGGGTAACGCTTATTTGAAGGGATCATTATGTGAAAATTATGTGAACATTTTGAACGTGTTATAGAAAGTACTACCGTTCAAAGGGAACTAAATCATTATTTTTATGGATTAATCATCTATTTTAATTAGCGCAGTGGATTAAAACATAAAACAGGATCTTCTCCTTTACGAAATTCAATTATTATTGTATAATTTGTATATCATAGTCTCAACAACATACCTTCAAAATTTCATTTAAATGCGATCTTGAACTTCTGAGATATTTAGAAAAAAATATTGTTAAAGGTTTGAAGCACTTATTTGATTTTAAGGGATCTATTCTTTCGGTGGTCTTTTCTATAACTGTGAAAATGGCGGAGTTTTATGGAATTTTACATTTAATTTTAAATTGAGAAATCACACACAGATACGTGCAAAAAATATGATTACATAAGGGAAAATATTTTGTTTTAGAAATTAGTAATTTAAATCTTAATTCAGTTTATTGATCCAGTTATATCTCAATTAAGTTTCTTTTGTGCCATTAAGATTGACACCTCTTTTTCTTGATCGCAATAAGATCTGTATAAATTAATCTCTCATAGTGAGCTATTTTGTGGTGACATTACACATTTAGGTGACATTTGTACATTAGAGAGTTACATTAAATTCAGATTAATTCATTTTTAAATGCGTATAATAATTTTTTTTATAAGTTTATGTGAAAGCCTCAAAAATATAATAAAATCACAGAAAAATTTATTTTTTATAAACAATTTTTAAACATCAAAAATCGAAATTATCAGCAATTCTATTAAAATACTTAGAAGCATTGTAAAAACCTCTTACAAATAGGAGGAATGGAAATAAATGCCCCATTTATTTCCATTTGACCTTTTACTATATATAAAGAGTCAACACATTTTAAAGTGTGTATTTGTTTTGTATTCATAATGAAAGCAATAAAATACACTGCAGGCTATCCAGATTGCAGCACCAGGAAGGAATGATCTAACGAACGTCAAAATCACATGAAAGTATTAATATATGCAAATGATTAGTATTTCAGCAGGAGGGAGAAACAACATCTAGAGCGCTGCATAAAAGAAAAATTGTGTAGTAAATTTCTCATTCGAAAAGCGTTTTATTAGGTCAGAGACTGCTCGAAATATTATGCTAAGGCCTTGAATAAGAAGAATAAATGCTTACCAGCAGATGTCGAAATTCAACAGAGGCAGGATTACTGCCTATCGAAAGTGTGGGTTATCGCTCCGTGATATCGCCCATCTCACTGGTAGAAATTCAACCACTGTCAAGCGAATAGAGAATCAATGGGTTACTAAAGGTTCATACTGAATGGCATGCAGAATCCCCACGCCCTCCCAAGAAAAACGCTTGAGAGGACAGACTTATTTTCAGGTCGGCTCTACAAAAATGGTACAACCGTATCTCGGTCATTAGTCATGAAAAGGACATGTTTGCAGCACACCCGGTATCCACTTGCACGGTGCGACGACATTTCAAACAGCGTGGACTGGCAGTAGTCATTACGTCGACTTCCTTTAACAATGAAGAATAGAGAGGGACAACGATTGTGGTGCGCCGAATGATACAGGAGTAACCCAATGTAGTCTTGTAAGACGAGTCCCGGTTCTGCGTGCAATATTCTGATGGCCCCGAGGGGACCGCTCGTTGCCTGCTTGCATTCTATATCTCCATAGACACCCTTCACCTGTGTGATGCCTTAAGCAATCGTAGGATAAACAGCACACACATCTCTTATTCGACGGTAATTTGAAAGCAGATTGGTATGTTTCTGACTTCTTACGTCTAATAGTTGCCCCCTATAGTCGATGCCTGCCAAGTACCTTCTACCAACAAGATAATTTAAGACCATATGTTTCACGTCGTGCTCTGACCTTCTTCAATGCACATGGAATTTGATTGTTGCGCTGGCCTGCGTGGTCTCCAGATCTATCACCCATTTAAAGCACCTGGTTTTCCGTTGTTGAGAGACTTGCCCGCAATCATTCTTGAGCAAATACAGTTGTTGGTGTTAGGTATAGATTTGAAGCAACATGGAATGAGTTGCCCGTTTCTGTCACTTCGACTCCATAACCAGGTAGGAGCCTTTTTATCTGCCAGGAATGACAGTTTGTACCAATTTCGCTCCCCTGTAAAATTGCTTGCAAGTTTAATAACTTTGTCTTCATGTCGCACTGTTTACTTACAGTGTATATCTCTTTTGTATTTGATTTTTTTCTTCTTCACGGTGTTGTAATTTAAATGGCCAGCAGTGTATTTCTGATATTATTTTATCCTATTTATCTCGTCATTTTACAATTTTTTTAAGTCTGCTCAACAATTCGGGGGGGGGGGACTCAGAATGTGTGTGGAATATTTTTTTTTCCTACAAACTTTCTGAATTATCTTTTTCTGAACATTAAAAAATAAAATTATCATTAGTACGTTAAAAATGTTGTAATAAATATTACTAATGACGCATTAAAAATATTTCATTAAACATGCAATGTAAGTTTGAATAAAAAGATTGTAAAAAAAATCTCTCATACACATTTAAAAGTTTAAAAAGTTGAAATGAGACTGTTTTGAAACAGCATTAGAACTTACGTAAATATAAAATTTTTCTTTTTTTAGTTCATAAAGCTCAATTATTTAAAGTTGCGTACATTATTTAAAGATTTATCAAACTGCACTCTTAAAATGATTAAAATTAAGCAAATATTACATAATTGAGATAAAGTAAATTTTTTAATATACACACATACAATATAGTCCTGAAAACTCGGCCTAATGTGAACCGAAGGGTGGGCAAGTTTGTTAAAATGCCGGATTATTGAAGAAGAATAAGAACGCGTGCTTCCTCACAAATAATGTACTACACTTGTATGTATTGTTTTCTTGACAATGCAACAGAAACAAAACTGCCCACAAAAGTAGTATATTTTGAAAAGTATTTATATTTTGCTAAGGCATAGAGCACTTATTAACACAAAAAGGAAAACTAATGAATACATCGTGTGCAGTAATATTCCTGATTAGATTCATCTTTAGAAAAATACTTTATTTTATTCATAAAGCTGTCTATAAAGAAAATAATGTAGACGACATTACAAAAACTAGCTGTTTTTCTTAAAGAAAGTGCTAATGCCCTGTTGTCTTCCGTACTGCACTCTGCGTTTTGCTACTTCATCACGAAGACGACGAAGGAATAATAAGTCCATTATCGACGCACCTTGTCATTCAAAATACTGAAGGGTGGTTGCGAGAGCCTTTAGTTTGTCCAGTTATCGGATCTCTTCTGTTTTAGAACAATAATGCTCAATGTTTCCCGTGTTTCGTTTATTTATTATTTTACTTTAAATTCACGAGAAGTACTCCATATGTAAGAAGAACTCCAAATGCCGACAGTAGGAAACTCCTCTTGAAATGAAACATTCCACAAGCTGACATGAAAATTACTTCTTTTTTCTCCATTCTTTTAAATACATCTATTGTTCTTTTGTCAGTCAACTTGTAAAATTTATATTTATCAATTGCCGACCCAAAAGCTGCTTTTATTATTAACATCCATTCCGGAATTCAAGAATTACAAATAGTCAACGAAACAATGACAAAAATCCCAGTGAAAGCACTGCAATTCATTTCGAATACATAATATAGAGAGAGATTCTGTTGTAAGCTAATAGACAAAATACCGTAGAAATTAAAGAAACTGTTCAATAAGATTATAAATAATGGTGTCGATAAAACATTACTTAGGAGACTTATTTTTTCCTCAATTCTGTAATATTCATTTGCAATTTTAGTGCTTTTTGCAGACAGTACAATGGAATCAATGTTTCTCAAATTTTTGTAAAACTGACGAAGAAAGAACATATATCATTGAATTAAAATCAACATAGGTAATGCAAAAAAGCAGGGATATGTCATATATACCGAGAAATATATATGACTACCAATAAAGTTTATGACTGCTCTTTTTCTGTTACCTTCAAGTGGATACCTAAGTGTCCAAAATTCTGAAGCTTCATCATCATCACGTGCAAGGTAAGTAAAAACAGCAGAAAGAATAACAGGTAAAATGAAATTATTTAAAAGAATTAATATCTTCAGATGCGTGTAACTTTAATTTAAGTAGTTTCTTGATAGATTGGGATTAGAATTCAGGAAAAATATAAGAATTCTGAAGTTCTTTTTTTGAGATTGCATAGTGTAGTGCAAGGCAATAGATAAGACATTGATAAACATATTAGAGAAGCCTTGTTTTTAATCATGTACATAGTAGGCTAAGGTGATACCTGCTAGAAACAAATATATACAAAAAAGATGAAGCGCAGCAGTAAAATAGTACGAATAGTACTTGAAAAAAGCTTCAACAGCTCGACTGTATTATTTGCCATGAAATGAAAGTATAATTCCCATTGGAACAGTTATGGAAGTAATCTTCGTTGCTTGCATGACAACTACTCAAGACTAAAGAGGATTTTTTTTTCACTTTCTATCAGAGATTAAAGTCATACTTTTTTGTATAAAATGTGATGTCGCAATTTTTCATAAGTTATTGCAGATGAGTCTTTCACAAAACACTATTCAAACTGCATTAAAATAACTAAATATTTTTCAAAGAGCTAGCTTAATATTGATTGAAACAGTTCTTGCCCACACACATGATACATCAAATTATCTTCCCTTAGTTAAAGACATAGTCTATATTTTATGATGTTACAACATGTAGCTGGTAGTTCTACCGTGAATCACAAATTAAAAAAGGCGTTGTATACCGTACATAAGAGATTTTTTATTATGAATTAAAACGTAAAAATGAGTGATGAGTCAATATTAGTAAAAACTAATTACTGAATTTAAATGGAAGATGTCCATCGATTGAAGTCATTAGCTAAGTAAACAAAATTGTCCATGAAATTTTCTCGCCTGAGTCAATTTGCTAAAAGTCTTAAGGTTTGGTTTAAAATCATTGTTGGGAAAATTGCTTTAATTGGAATAATTTGCTTATAAAACTCTGAAATTTTTTCTTAATAGAACAATTGTATTCAATTTTATAACGTAATGAGTTCAACACACATATACTATATAGTGCAAATAAATTGGGACAAAGTAAACAAAATGTTATTTTTTCAAAAAAAACTATGCTTTTATTCATTTTATGCCTTTAAACAAGGAAACTCACCAACAACGCTCAAACTCTGTGCAGCCAGGAAAAAATACATACATAAAAAAATGCCCAATCAACTGTGCATGTACAACCCATAGTTTATGAAAAAAATGCTGTAAATGATGATAAATGATTGATGATGCATGATGGTTCAAGATGAAGCTCCGATGGATTTCTGTGTTCCTGCACTGCGAAAAACAGGTATTTAGAATAGAGTACAAACTACTCACTTTTGAATACATCATATACTCAAAATGTCTCCGATGCAAACGTACTCAGATTTGAGAATCACACATACTCATTTTTGGCAATAAGTACGTACTCAAAATTGAAATATCACATACTCATTTATGAATCTGTTACTGAATCAAATTTGAGAACGAAACAACAAAATGAATATGTAATGTACTCATTTTTAATTTTTTGCTGTTTTAAATGATGAGTACTTATGGCCTTTATTTTCTATACTGCTGTATCTAATACGAATTTTTAACAAAAAATATACATCAATTCAAATTTTAAGGGCTATAAATATGTGATATCTAAGTTGTAAATTTTATTTTCTCCATCTTATATATTATTTAATTTACATTTTATGAAGTTTTTACCACTTAACTTCTAAAATCAAAATTCTTGTGCTGCATTAACTGTGTATAACAAAAAGGTACTTACGCATTATCTCAAAAGTGCCAACGTTCACGATAAATCGCCAAGTGAGCAGCTTCGATTTCGCACGTCTCGTACGCGCTAAATTATCTACCATGTATTTCGTTTTATATAATGACGCGAATACGGTTGAGATGATGCGAAAGTTCCAACATATGAAACTTATATTAAAAACAAGCCACGTACTTTTAAGATTAACAAATAAGAAAAAATCAGAATTAACAACAAATAGACAACGACAGTATTCATTTTAATAATCATGTGTTCCTTCGCGTGTAACGTTGTAGGTACGAAATATAGTTCGGAAGATTTAAGATAACTAAATATTTGTTGCTGAACCCCAAATTTTAGAATATGTAGCCGGTATATTAAAAAAGCTTCTGTAATACTGAATATCTTTTTAATTCGTCTGAACGTGTTAATTAACCATTTTGGGGGGTTAGGAGTGCATGTAACGTATCACATTCGATAAAGGCATGCGTTCAAATCTGATATAAGCATACTCATTTCAAAATGAGTATGTCTACGTGTTCCTTTTTGAGTATGTCTTTTTTCTCCGTGTGTACGTAATTGGCTGGATATGGAAGACCTCGTCCTCTGGATAGGATATGTGGGTCCGGTTCTATGGTCCCCACGATCACTAGATCTCACATTGTTTGGGTTTTTCCCTGTGGGGCAATAGCAAGGAATTGGTGCCTTGAGACATAGCGGCTAAGTCACAGACGAGAAACAAACTAAATTTCTCGTCTGCATGCTGCTTCTACTAGAGTAGACACCACGCTGCTGCGACGTGTGGACTCATCCATTCCGCAGCGTGCTCAAACCCGCCTCGATATGCATGGTAAACACTTAGAGGCATCTGCCTTCATAAATATTTTCAAGTACTGCTGTTGATGTGTCCATAACGGCTGTGACGTCATGGTTTGTTTTTCGTATTTTTCTCCTTAACTGTGGTAGAGTTTAGCAGTCTTTTGCATTAGACCAGGTTTTCGTCTCCCCCCCCCTTTGTCGTACGAGGTAGCACAATTGCATGAAAGTATAACACAAACTGTCAATAACATTGAGAGTATCCTGTTGAGTAGACAGTGGAAGGAATTGGACTATCACATTGATATATGCCGTGTAACGAAGGTTTAATTCATAGAACACCTGTTAAGAATGTAAATAAAACTTGACTTGATTGTATATTCTTTCCAATGTTCCTTTTTGCTGTATACATCTTACTTTTGTTTTATTGTAGCACTTCGAAACCTTGCCGGGAGTTTATGAATAACCTTGTGCAAATAAATATCTGGCTTTATCAAATCCATCATGTAAATGTGACATACAATTACGTAGAGGAATTTTCATACTTACAATTTCTTTCTTAAAAAAATAAATTACATTATTCATAACTTATCATTTGTTAACAGTAAAAATTATTATAAATATTCTAAACTAAGTTATCTGTATATTTATGGCGCTTGTATATATGCTGTTTGAAACTTATAATTACACATGATATAACATATGTGCAAAAAAGGAAATACTACAAAAAAAATCATTGTTTGAAAAATAATTGTGTGTGTGTGAGTCGTGAGTGTCAAAGAAAGAGAAAATCCTTTATTTTTAGAAAAATCTATTATAAACGTCTAAAGCTAAGAGCTTCCAGAGAAGTCAATTTTGTACGCTAAGTGATGCTATTAAAATTCATGATATACTTGAAATTCAAAGGCTTTTCCCAAACAATGAAATACAAACATATATACCACTTCTTAAAGCAATATTTATTCAATATGAAAAATATTTTACACACATATGTACCATAATAAACAAAACATAATTAAACATGAAATAGCTGCATGCATGTTATATTTTGTTACTTATTATATTGCTATTTCATAACTGTGTCATGATTCACAAGCTCACTCATTTTATATAATTATTATAGTTTTTGATTCCATTCAGGAAATTTCATACCACTGAATTCATTACCAATAAATTTATGAATTCTTATAAAAAATATTTCTTGAATATGTGAAACATTTTATACACATATGTAAAATAATGAGCAAAACATAGTTAGCCTTATATTTTTTAAAAATATTATAAAACTGATTATCTTTATTTTTCTTAAAAATTTAGTTTCAAAAAAGACACTTTATGAGTTTCATTTGTCATTTTGTACGTTTTTTTATCAATGCACATATGTATGCACTCGGTAAAAGCCCGTGCAACGCCGGTAAGTGTATACATAATTAACTATTAAAACAGTTTTTTATGTAAACAGTTATTTTGTGTATTGTGGAGTAAAATGTGGAACAGGGTCCTCGCCCCTCAATCTGGAAACTGTGCTTTAAATATAATATTCAATGCACAGGCTAATGGTTCCACACAATTTTTTTCGAATACAAAGGTAGTTATAAATGTTACAAAATGTTATTTCTAAAATTATAAATCATTAATAGTTGTATGAAATTTTGTGATGTGTTGAACCCATATTTTCCATGTATCGTTTACAGTGTAATTATACTTCAAGCATTCTTTAAAGTTACGAAAGTTATTTTAACTTCAAAATATTTTTTCCTTCGTTTATGAAACATAATGTAATTTTGTAATACTTTTTTCATTTATGTATCACATATAAAAGTATTTCTTGCATGTGAAAAATATTTTACATGTATAAAATAATGAAAAAAATACTAATTAACAAGTTTTTGAATTAAATACCTGCATATTATCTTTGAAAAACATAATAAAACTGATAATCTTTACTTTTTTTCTTAAAAAAAAAGGGGTGTCTGAAATTTAAAAAGATAAAATAAATAGAAACTTTTATCAATGTACATATGTGCGTTAGTATTTTTTGATTCTGAAAAATATGCACAATTTCTTAAAACTGCAATTGCAAAAGTCAATTTCTTTTTTAAAGTGTATGATGTGCTGGTACCTTGAAAATTTAAAAATGTAGACATTAATAATGCAAGATAAGTGTATACATAATTAAATATTAAAACAGTTTTTTATGTAAACACTTATTTTGTGTATTGTGGAGTGAAATGTGGAACAGGGTCCTCGCCCCTCACTCTGGAAACTGTGCTTTAAATATAATATTTAATGCACAGGCTAATGGTTCCACACAATTTTTTTTTCCAATACAAAGGTAGTTTTAAATGTTACAAAAATTAAATAAATGGATACTGTTATTATCAATTTCATTTATCATGTTTTTTTTAACTGTTAAAAAAAAAAGGTGTATTCAGTTAAATAAGGCATAATTTCCGTAGAAAGACTAATAGCAATGTTCATCAATTATATACTTCATTATTAATTGCCAGTCTATTTCCCGAGCCTTTTAATACTTCAAGCATTGTCTCAGGTTACAAAAGTAATTTTAATTTCAAAGTATTTTTTCTTTGTTTTACTGAACATAATATCATTTTGTAATACATTTTTTCATTTATATACCACTTCTTACAGCAATATTTATTCAATATGAAAAATATTTTACACACATATGTACATAATAACAAAACATAATTAAACATGAATTGCTGCATGCATGTTATATTTTGTACTTATTATATTGCTATTTCATAACTGTGTCATGATTCACAAGCTCACTCATTTTATATAATTATTATAGTTTTTGATTTCATTCAGGAAATTTCATACCACTGAATTCATTAACAATAAATTTATGAATTCTTATAAAAATATTCTTGAATATGTGAAACATTTTATACAATATGTAAAATAATGAGCAAAACATAGTTAGCCATATATTTTAAAAAAATATTATAAAACTGATTATTTTATTTTTTTTAAAAATTTAGTTTCAAAAAAGACACTTTATTAGTTTCATTTGTCATTTTGTACGTTTTTTTATCAATGCGCATATGTATGCACTCGGTAAAAGCCCGTGCAACTCCGGGCCATGAAAGCTAGTCTACACTATTAAAATTCGAAGGTAAACAAACGT
>BMAO01006811.1:0-50342 GCA_019973975.1 Trichonephila clavata
CATTCTACTGACTGTAACAACATAAACTAACTTTAGATAAAAATGTTTTATTTTTTTAATGTATTTTGAATTGTTTCATAATAAATGTATTATTTGATATAGTGATATATTTGATATTTGGGGCTATTATTATATATTTGTAACTTGCGTTTTGCTTTAAACACGATTTTAAAAGTGTTTTTTTTCTTATTTTAGTTCTGTAGGTAAGAGAGTATATATATTCCACACTTATTTTAATTTATAATAATAACCTTTTCCTGACCTCACCACACCTACGACATTGGGCAGTAGCGCACACAAGAATTTTTAAAGGGAAGGGTGTTGAGGGTTGAATCACTACCACTCTCGTACATGCCCTAATACGCAGTCAAACATATTTTTTTGATTTTGTCGACTGTCGAGAACAAAAAAATAGCAAAAAAAAAAAAAAAATTACTGAATAAATAATTAAAATTAATAAATAAAGAAAATTATTAATATCAAATACTTAAAAACATTTTGCTTACTATATAGTTGGGACTATAATGAATCGGTGAAAAATGAAGAGTTATGAGGGAGGGTCCGAACCTGTGGACCCCTCCCTCGCTCTTGTGTGCGCCACTGACACTGGGTGAACGGAAACTCCTTGAAAAAATTGGAAGGAGCCATCTCCCTGGAAAAGTCTGCCGACCCCTGATCTAGAAAATCTGTCTAACAATGAATGGCGTGAGACTAAGGGTTCACACATAAAACACCTGTGACTGTCTCTAACAAAACTTCAATCAGCCCCATACAATTCTGTTACATGTGACATACAAAATCTTACATTGTTCTTAATTTATAGTGAAACTGTGTACTTTATGAATTACCCTGTTTTTTGGTCAGTTCAAGAATGACACATAAAAGAACGGCAAGAGATGTAATAATAACTATTATAAATATAACATTAAAATCTTAAGCAAATTATTTTTATTTTGACATTATAAAAATATATATATTGATTAACATGTATACCCGTTCTTCACACGCGCTAGTTAAAAAATAAAACAATCTAGATAAATAGATAAAAAATAATAAGGTCAATTTTTAATTTATATTTTGAATAATTTTAAGGGGGTAGGTTTATGAATTTCGGCCCCCAAACATATTTTTCACTTTTCCCGTTTTAATAAAATATGAATTTCTACGCTTCTATGGTGCAAAATTATCATTCTATGTGTAGTAGAAGTATTTGTAATAATTTTTTGAAAATGTTTTAAAGCTTTCAAAGTTTACTAAATCTATTACTAAAATCCATTTTTCTCAAAACTAACAGTTTTGCCATATAAGGAATATTTGTTCTTAAACTACTGCATTTAACAGCTTATAACTTTGCATAGTTAATAGTTAAACTCTAATACATACTTTAATCGAGAGATTTTTTCAAAAAAAATATTCTGACTTAATTTAAAGCATCATGAAATTTCACTGTTTTTGAAAAAAAAACAAAAACAGATTTGTGCAAAAAATATTAAAAAAAAAATAACTAGACATCCTATCTATAAAATCTCTGATCAAACTTTGTATTATGGTTCTAATATTATTCAGTAAAAAAAATTGGAGATTTTTATTCAATAGAATATTTATTAACGTTCCTTAAAAATACCAATGAAAGAACGATTTAACAAATAAAATGGCGAAGCGAAATAAATGAAAATAGCTACATAATCTGTTATTTTCCAAGTCCCTGTGTTAATCAAAATATAAATATTATCTGAAATAAATTTGTAAGTAGTATCTTATACTCCTCTATCGGAGACTAATACTTCAAACTCTGCTTTTATCAGATCTCTACTCAAGAAAAGAAACATGCTTACTAAATTTTAAGACTTTAGGGTCTAACAGTAAAAACAACGCACTAAACGCTTCCTCAATCCCACTCTTCCCCCTTTGAGAGTCAATTGCCACGAAACCTACTCTTAGCCAATCTCTCTAGTCTGTAGATCTAATAGATTTAAAAATGAGAATTTTAGTCTGCAACCCCCCTCAACCCCTTTAGGATTTGACTTCCACAAAACTTGCTCTTAGTTGATCTCTACTCAACTAAAGAAACATGTCTGACAAATAAAAACTCTATAGATTTATTAGTTCCAGAGATCTCGCGATGAGTGTGAGTGAGTGAGTCACTTTTCACTTATATATCGAGAGATTCTGATGGTTGACAAAAAGATTTTAGGTCCAGACACCACCTTCAAAGACCTTCCAGTTTCTTCGAATTAAAATGAATTGATATCTAGTAGATGTTGATGCATTTTGACGATTTCTTTATCGTGTTCTAATTTGTGCGAATTGTTCGTTTATTTCCTAATGTATACCTTAAACGTTGGCTGCATTATTTACAAAACGGTTTTAGGAGGTAGTTTTACATTTTAAATTGAACTTCTGAAGCAATTGTAAATTGTTCAAATATTATAATGAATATGTTAAAAATTATGTTATAGGCGCGAGAGCAACCATATCCTAAGTGTTTCAATTATTTTAAAGGGTAGAACACAATTAACTGCAAAAATAAATGCAAAGATAAAATAAAATTATTTCCGATATTTATATTCTACAGCCCGTTTAAAAGAAAATTTTATATTTAGACTTCAAAGCTTCTCCTAGTAAGTAAAAAAAAAAAAATACTAGATTTTCGATAAAAGCACTCGAGAGATTCATATTCATGTCAGATACTGGCTACAGAATCTGTAAACAAAGTATTTATGTTAGTGTTTTCCGGAAGTGAAAATCATTCTCTTTTGCAGGAGAACCAAAGTATCCTTCGGTTAAAACTACACAAAATTCTAGAAATGGCTTTTTATTGTAAAGAAAAAATATCTTCTGAAAAAAAAGAGAATTTGATATATATATCACGATGCAGTTTCTTTTACGGTTTAGTATTTCATCGAATTCATTCAAACAAACACTGTAAAATTCAAGAATTCATTTCTTTATTTTGAAATACTTAACTCAGAGTTTCATTGTATTTATATTGTTGCATTAAATACGGATTCGTGAATTTTATGTTACCAATCCCAAAGAACAAAAACGTTCTTCAAAAGCAATGCAATTTGTTGTAGAAAACAATCCTTAAAATATAGGATACATCAG
Organism: Trichonephila clavata; assembly: GCA_019973975.1. Taxonomy (NCBI): domain Eukaryota; kingdom Metazoa; phylum Arthropoda; class Arachnida; order Araneae; family Nephilidae; genus Trichonephila; species Trichonephila clavata. The sequence goes on from BMAO01006811.1 coordinate 3,109, forward strand.
TAAAAGAGGCACAATAAACTCCAGAAGTTTTTCACACCTTCTAGAACACTCTGGCACAACTATTGGTATCTAAAATATGAGGGAAATTCTTTTAAGATATATATATCAAACATTCTTCACAACATGCAGAATGTATTTACCTATAAACCGGCTTTTATGTTCTACACAATTAAAAAAGACGAGTCTTACAGTAGTCGCATACGATGTGTAACATCTGACATGTTATCGTGGTAAATTCGCAATAGCAACTTAAATCCTGAGAAAAAAAATGAATCGAGTATGATTAGAAATAATATATATATTCTATGGAATAATTATATCTTTAATGAAAATTTTGTTTAATTAACACAAGAAGTAATGCAATTTTTTATCCAAAATAATTATTCTTGTTCAATTTGGGGAAGAGCGGTAATGATAATTTGTGATAACTGAAATATTACACATATACTTGTGTTTTCAAAGTATTTAAAAACCGTTGAAAAATAGCGTCAATAACAGTGCCACTGTTAGCTGTCGAAACATTTCGATTTGTGTTCATTTCGAGCTTGAGTTCATTATTCAAAAAAGCTATGAGTGGCTCGGCTTCTAGCAAACTGAAGTTAACTTTAAAATCACCACTCAAAATCATGGGAAGCGAGTGATAGTTTTTTTTTAAAACAGAGCAGAACCACCTTCGGTGTATGGTAAAAGTAAAAAATGTAGGAAATCTTTAATTTTTTGAACTATTTGATTCAGAGAAATGTATACGACCACCGAAATCACTGTTTATCCATTTTCAAGTAAGCATTTTGCCGCACATATGTCCCCAATATCTTGACTAACAATACCCAGTCCACTTGTTTGACGATAAGTAATATCCATATGTCGAGCCACAACATGTGAGTTGTTCTGTTTACGATAGATCGCAACACCAGCTGCTCTGTGGCCCAGTCGTTTAATTGTACGCAGCAATCGAAGTCAGGTATCGAGACACGTTCGTCATTGTATAACCACGTCTCTGCCTAAAGGACTTAGCTTCTTCTCTGATCCTAAAGTGAGAAAACAAAGATCCCACGGCCTAGACCACAGGGGTGGGGGGATGGGGGCGGAGCCCCTCCCGAATGAAGGAGAAAAACAGAACTTCACTGAATAGCGCGCTTCCCCAACTTCCTGTTACGCATTTCCGTCCCTTTTCCCGAAATCACTCCCACAAATCTCCAGCAATCGAGAGGAAAGATGTTACACATCAAAAATAGTGTGAAAACTTTAAAATTTAAAATGAATATAAAATTCTTCCATCTTCGCATTCTGTTACGTTTTATGCTTAGCCCGTCAACACTCGCTTGAAAAAAAACGACCTAAAGTTCTCGGTCAGGGTATGTCATACCCAAGGGTCTTTACAATGTGTTTTTACCGTAAAATTTGTATAGAAAGGTTAAAAAGGAAGAAAAGTAAGAAATACAACATGTTTATTACATTTTTCACACGTAAATTTAGTTTTTTTGGTTCTTTTTATAAGGGCATTTTCACACACACACACACACACACACACACACAGTGCATTGTTTATACACTCCTTTAATCGCGTCGTGAGTGAATGCGATGTTTTCACTGGATCTTAATTTTTTAAAATTTGTATCTTTTTGAAAAACTAAACATGTAGGAGTAAACTTCTTTATTCTTTGAATTTAAAAATTTGAAATTTCTTTTTTATTTTCTTTTATTTTGTTCCAGCAATAGTTTTTTTCCTTCAAAAGTTCATCTGAAAGTAGATAAGATGTGTACCAGTTATCTCCTTTAAAATTACGTTCTACTCAAATGTTTTTGTGTCTCTAGATGTAAAACATTTATCTTCAACAGTGTCTCCCTTTTTTAAATCTGGATGGATTTCAGTGGAAGAATCATACTTGCTGTTATACTTTTCATTTGATGTTTCCTCATCATAAACGCGAAGAGAATTTCTTCATCCGAAAATACTGTTGCACTATATTTACTACTGTATTTATTAAATTACTTAAATATCACATTTCTTCATCATAACTACAATAATACGCCATAGAATAAGGAAGATTTAAAACGTGTTCATGCATTTAGAACTATAACGGTGATTCACGCGCAGGGTATGACATACCCGAAGAGGTAATATCCAAAAATATATATTTAGAATTCTCCTACAAGCTAAGACCCTTCAAAGAGTATGAGGTTAAAGTCAGCTGCACGAGAAACTATCCATTTTCCAATAAAGGCTTAGAAGGAGCGTTGAAAAAAGTTAGACGGGGTGGGTATGACACACCCTGCACGAGTAGTGCTGGGTTAGTTATATGCAATGATTTTCCCTTTTTTGGAACGTTTTGGCCAAAACAAATTGACCGTAAAGAGGTTAATGGTAAAAGGTCTTGAAAACACCTCTCAACAAAACTAGATCCTTTTCGAGTTCATGAGCATGGACACTCCTGAGGTCACATTAAATTTCAGAAAATTTTAAACGAGTACAAAGACCCATGTATTGATCTACTTCAAGCATATTGTACATTTTTTGTGTGATTAATGCACTTTTTAAATTCGAAAAACAGTGTTTTTTTTCTATTTTTCTTTTAATTCCAAGATAATTTTTCATTCTGTAAACGCATAAATCTTTTTGTTCTCTTACCATTTTATCGCAGTGCATGGCTTATTGATATATGTTTGAAAATAATATTCAAACAAAGACCACGTTTTTATATCGGAGGCAGCCTTTTCTCATGTATTCTTTCATGCATGGCAACGTTAATAGATATTGATGAACCTTAAAAGACTGTTTTCGAAGCCTCTTTTCTTTGTTAATATTCCTTGTTCGAGTTGGTAGAAATAAATGGTTTTTATTATATCAAATGTAAAAGTGATGTTTGTAGTGTAGCTATGATGTACGATTAGAGAGGAGTAATTAATTTCAAGATTTTTATTTCAGTTTTATTTTATTTTAAATTGGAAGCGAATTTTGAAAATATTAAATATGCTACAGGAAGATAAAACTGTTGCCTGATTTTTGAAATGGCTGTATTTCTGTAAATTTTGCTACGGATTTGAATTTTAAAACACTTATTCGTTATTTGAAGCTTTTTGATGCTAAAAAAAAACAATTTCTGTGAACAGTATTTTTAAGATTTTATCGAGTTATACTAAAGGTCAATATCTTAATCACCGAATTTAATATTTTTCATAATCATATTTTTATACATAATAAATTTAATACAAATAAATGAAATAAATACATTTGCTTTAAAAAAATAAACTGGACAAATTAAAACTTTAAAATATATCAAAAAATTTAAATCGTCTGTTTTAAATCGCAATAACTCTTCTTTTAAAATTTTAAATTGTATATTAGGAACTCTTGAGTATGGTCTCGTTGCTTTTTTATAAATAAATGTTTTATTTGAAATTTAAGGTAAAGAAACATTCAACCGAAAGTATTGTCCATTACAAGAGACCCAAAACACACACTCACTCACTCACACATACACACACACATACACTCACACACTCACTCACACACACACAAACACACACACACACATACATACACACACGCACATACACACACATACACATACACACACTCACTCACACAAACACTCGCACACATATACACACACGCACACACACTTACATGTACACACACGCACACATACACACACACACACGCACACACATATACACACACATACACACACGCACACATACACACACACACACACACACACACACACACACACACACACACCAACACACCACACACACACACACACACGCACGCACACACACACACACACACACAGAAAATGTTCCTTACATTTTGTTCAGCATATTTTTATGAACAATGCTTATCTTGCATGATAATCAGCAAAAGTAAATATAGATGAAATTTGGCTGAATTTACGTGTAGGTTGTAACGAGAGTTTCAACAATCACAATCTTACTCCCGATTGCAAAAAGGATAATGTAGAAAAGTGTGATAATGTACATTTGTCTCAGTAAAATGATTATAAAAACAAGTAAAAGAAAAAAAAATTATGCCAATTCCTACTTTGAATGGATAAATAGAAAGTATTTCATTAACAATTAAAAATTTGAACAAGATATATATAAATAAATAAATAAATATATAGGGAGAGAGTGAACTAATAGTAAAAATAGAAAAAAGAGCATGATTTGCCTGTATTGTTGTAACAATGCACACTCGGTTTGGCTGAAAAACCGATTTTCGACGCCAACTTTTGTCATTGTTTTAACAGTTACATTGCCACAACAATTGAGTCGAATCTAAGTTGGCGTCGAAAACCGATAATTAATGTAATTAATTAACCGATATATAATGAATTAATATTTGAAAAAACTGTATTAACATCAAGTGTCCTCCACTACAATTTTAAAAAATTTATTTGAACTTTATTGAATGATTAGAAAGTTTCTTATTAGCGATTAAAATTTGAACAAGAGATATAAATATATATATATAGAGAGAGAGAGATTAAGCCAATATAATAGTAGAAATTGAATAAATGTGCTTACAGCAACGGACATGAAATTAGAACAAAAAATAAAGCGAAGGAAATATCATTTATATTTTTTGATTTCTGTAGTACAATTTATAGCTTTAATGAGATGCAAACTTAAATATCGATTGCAATCATTCCAAGAAGGGGCAGTCTTCCGGTATCTTCCGCTTCTCTCTAGTCAAAACAATTGCCAAACCCTTCTCTAGATGATTTAACACTTAAATTTATTTCAAAAATATAAACTCTTTAAATTTAACACAATACAAATAAAACACACTTTGAGGAAAAATATAAGTGTATTAGACCTTTATTCAATCAGTGTTTCTTATTAATTTACACAGCAAATACGTTAAAAGCCTTCCCAGCCATACATGCATTTAAGAATGCTCAGAAACTTAATAAAGGAATCTTTTTTTTTCTCAAGAAATAAAAGACCAAAATCATCAATTTAAGAAAAAGAACTGTTATTTACATACACAGGCACAAAAAAATAAAGCTCCTACTTCACTCTTCTTTTAAAGGGGAAAAAAAGTCTTTATTTTTTCCCTTCGCTGTTCATTTTTTACGCTTTTGACAATGCTCCTCTGATGATTCTCTTTGGTAGGGAAAAAACATGCTCAAGAATTCCTTACTTTAACATTCATGAAAGAAAAGAGGGAATTTTTTGGTTATGTTTTACTATTCATTTCAGTTTCACCTATCCGTAACAATTAAGTTCAAAAGGAATGCTTTTTAAGCTCATAATTCGTTTTTTTTTAATGTTGTAATTTTTTTTATCTCAATGGTATCGTTTGATTGCATTTAAATGTTTGTTTATTAATTTAAATTAGGCCTAAATTAAATCAATGTTTTTGCGACATTTTTCTCTTTTACAAAAACATTAGTTGTTATCTGCCCGCTTTGCTGGGTATTTCATGACATTGCTAGACTGTATATTCTTTTTAAGTTATTGCTATTTAAGTGATATAATGACCCTTTAAGAGGCCAATTTTTTTTTGCCCAAACTGTTCCAAAAAAGACATATTTTTTATTGCGTATTGTAATGCTTGTCGGTTCCTGCTTTCCTCTGATCCCCCTTGTCTACCCTAGATGTGTGGGAAGAAATGAATAATCAGTAGATATGATTCACTCTAATTATTTTATTGTCGCCAAAATATCAAGCAAGCACAATAATAATCCAATTAAGAAATTTGATCAGTTTGTAGAGCGCGAAGGAGAGACCCGTTAGCTGGGGATAACATTACGGACCCTCAACAGATTCCACGATAATTTATACGAGCTCAATATAAACTACGTCGCGCACTAATAAGCTAAACTTCTATTTAAATAAGGATCACGATACCTGTACTTATATGAAGTAGAGTCCTCCAGTTCAGGCCTTGAATGCAATCCTTATCCGTATTTAATCACCGTCGAGTGATCCTCTCTTAAAAATCTTCAATTGATAAACTCAGATTTGCACTTAATAAATTTACGATCCTCCACTCACCAAGTAACTCTCAAAACTCACGAATACAGAATTTATATAATATACTTAATTTGCATAATCACGTTTCCTTTCTTCGGTGAAAGTTGGTTGGTAAAATTATTGCTCCAGAAAAGTCCACAGGGGTTAGTCATAGACGCGTATAGATCCGTCACAGTATAACTAAGCATAACACTTAACAAAATGCTAAAATGAAAGAATTTTGTTTTAATTTTCAATTTTAAAATTTTCACACTATTTTCATTTTATAATTATGAACACAAAAAACCAACAAATGTTTGCTTTTTATAAGTACACTCTACAGGCTATGAAAATACTTCATATATCTTAAAAGAATTTCTCTCATATTCCAAAAAATTTCATGTCCGTACCTCTTTTTCAACGTTGACAATTTGTTGACGATTTTCCTCTTTTTCAAACGGTACGATATTGTGTATATATATGCACACACAATTTGAGAGAGAGAAGCATGGTGTAATATTAAGTCTTCCATTGCAATGGGGACAGAGATAATATCGGTATTTTTGGATTAGCTTTCCAGTTTCATTTCTTCTCAAGCAACAAATTGTAATTCTTTGCAAATCCCTGTTCTTTATATAATATTTTCGAGAGTCCAAATTCCTGCCTTCAATGAAAACTTCCCGCCTTACCCACAAAGAAAATCCCGGATGAGAAGTATTTCAGTATAATGGACAAACTGCATCTCTTAAAAACACACACTAGCACTGATAATCTCACTATAAGAATTAAGAATATGTGCAAATCAAAGATAGATAGAAGGAAATATCAGTACAGCGTACGGGAAAACCGGTTGGGATCAGCTTTCGGTATCCCGTATGGTGTACGGGCAAACCAGTTAAGGGTTTAAGCTTTCAATGTATTGAAAAACGTTCTTAAAGCCCTCACTTCTTGATTTAAGTACATTTCTAAAACAGAAGTATATTTATCATTTACACCCTTGTAGCCCCTTCTTGGCGTCGATTTCCGGCAAATCTTACTCTTTGAGAATCTATACTAAAAATGCTTGCCAAATTTGAAGTTTTAAGTATTAGTTCAAAAATGGGAATTCTGGAGTTTATTTTCTTCAAAACACGTTCTTAGAGGATCTCTACTCACCATAAGAAACATGTTTGTCAAATTTCAAATTTGTAGGTCTAATAGTTCAAAACTGGAATGTGTTTATCTATAACGCCTCCGAACCAATCGCAACTCAGACTTGGGAGTCGATTTCCAGATAACCGGTTCTGAGGGGATCTGTACTCAGCATAATGAACATTCCTGCCAAATTTCACACTTATTGTACTCTTTCTTTTATAATATACAGGGTGTTCCGAAAAAACGTGGACAAAATGACATGGCAGATCAGTCATACAACAAGGATAAAAAATTGCATAGGAACATGGGGTCGCAACTGCGATGCGGAGCCGCTAAAGGGTGTCGAAAATAATACATAACACAAAGAGAAGAAACAATATCATTACAGATCATTTTATTTATAATTACCTACACACATGCGACTTATGCATGCCAAATGTTGCGCCTACAGGAGGTGCTCAAAGTGTTTACCAGATGCATCGAGACATGCCTGGCATCGATGTTGCATGGAATTGCGCACCTTCTCAAAGATACCAAGTGTATCTCGAACACATCCAGCTGCCTCAACGATTCTTCCTACCAAGTCTTCTGGCGTTTCAACAGGTGTTTCATACACAAGTCCTTTTAAAAAGCCCCATAAGAAGAAATCCACGGGAGACAGGTCTGGTGATCGTGATGGCCATGTAATTGGTCCACCACGACCAATCCAGCCGCCAGGAAAAGTAGCCTGCAGATGTGCTCTGACGTCTCTACTGAAATGTGCGGGAGCGCCATCGTGTTGAAATTTAAGGCATCGACGAATAGGCATCGGAATATTAGTATTCAGCATGTCTGGCAGAACCTCTTGCAAGAATGTTAGATACGTGGGACCGTTCAGTCTGTCTGGTAGAATGTACGGACCAAGTAAACAATCTCCTACAATGCCAGCCCACACGTTAACGGAAAATCTTCGTTGTTTGGCGTGCGGATGTGTAGCATGCGGGTTTTCATCTGCCCACTTATGCAAGTTGTGACAATTCATCACACCCTCTAATGAGAATGCAGCCTCATCCGTGAACAGAACACTTGCAGCGAAATGTCGGTCGGCAGCCTTTTCTTGCAGATACCACCGCGCAAAATCCATACGACTGCTGTAGTCTCCCGGTTGAAATGCCTGGACGCGTTGTAAATGATATGGGTAAAGTCCTTCGTCGTGTACAATGCGCCAGACGATAGTTTGGGAAATATGGGTCTCTCGGGATACAACTCGTATACTTGTTGAAGGATTACGCTGAAGTGCGTGGACAACTCTTTCTTCAGCATCAACTGCCCAAGATATTCGTTGGCGACCTGAATCTGGCTTGTGCACGTCTAACGAGCCGGTTTCACACAATCTTCGGTGAATAGTGACAAAGAATGAGCGGCTAGGCATCTTTCTACTAGGATATTTTTGACGATACATTCGCAAGGCTTCTCGTCCATTGCAGTTGGCCATGCCGTAAACTAAATGCATGTCAGCCAATTCGCGGTGCGTGTAATTAGCCATGTTACGCCCAACGCATCCACGACTCGAATGAATTCAATCTCCTTTTGCTCGGCTCGTGTCTGCACCGCAACGCCCTCTCGTGGTTCTAGCGCCCTCTACAGGCGTTTGCGACCCCATGTTCCTATGCGATCTTTGATCCTTGTTGTATGACTGATCTGCCTTGTCATTTTGTCCACGTTTTTTCGGAACACCCTGTATATTGATTACTGAACTGAACTGAACTGAACCCAGAGGCGCAACAACCCACGAGGACCAAGGCCTGCTGTGACCATCTCAGTTTTCATGACTTTAGGCGCTGGGGTGCATGTGCATATGTTTCAGTCGAGTGGTCAGTCTGACGCGAAACCCCAGTGTTCAGTTCCAAGCAAGCTTGGTACTCATTTTATCGACCCACTAAACGGATGAAAGGCTGAGTTGACCTTGCCCAGCCCATGATTTAAACCTCGGACCTGTGGTGTTGAAGCACGATACTCTACCACTCAACCTTTGGGCTTCAAATTGATTACTACTTAGAAAAAAACGGAAAAATTTCAGATATATGTGCGAATGAAATTAAGTATATGAAAGCATTAGCTGTAAAAGGGAAATAAGAAGCGGTTTGGCTAATGTAAATCAAAAAAGAAAAGAACTTAAGAATTAAAATAAACAAATAGAAGAATAAAAATAGCAATTAAAAGTTAACAAATTTTAACATGGAAACTATAATATGATAAGTAACGAAGAAATACAACTTATTCAAACGAGAAAAAGCATTCACCATAAATATTCTTTTAAATTAAGTAGTTTTAAATGAACTGGAGCCGAAGCTGTAGTTCCATTTTTCTTAATTTATTTTTTTAAACTTTATAGTTTATTATCTGTGTCTGGAATTACTTTTTAAAAAAAAATATTCTTCGTAGTAATACGTAATTTAAAATCTTTAATAGCGATTATTTTATGATGGAAATAATTAATTTTCAGATTTATCAAGGGAGTTCAGTAATTCAAAATGTGTATGAAAAAAAAAATGGCATTTTTGTTGTTTATCACATAATGGTTTCGAGCATTTTTCTCAATATAACTCCGTTATTATATATTGTTAAAGATTAGGATCCATTTTCGGAAAATTGTTTCAGATAATAAAGTACATCCTAGTTTAACCTAAATTAAAACGATCCACATATTTTGATTTACAATTCATTTCTGACTGAATCGAGGGGCCGTGGTTTTCTAGTGGTCACAGTATCGGACTCGTGGCAGACGCTTCATGAGTTCGAGCCCAGTATCGCTGAAGACCCGCCGTGCAAGGGGGCATTGCACGTTAAATCTAATCTGTCGATGCTTTAACGTTTTACCATTGGTGTGGATTGGAAGTTAGGAGAGGGAGTGCTAGCTCAGGTGTCGTCCTTGTCACTTGACCATGGTTCAAAATTACGAAGTCCGTCACCAAAAGTCCTCGAGTAACTGAATAGTGCGACGTTAATATTCACACACTCTGACAGAATCGATTCCTTTTTTAATGTATACACAATATAGTTTCATAATTTATCTTCTATATTTTGATGAGAAACATATTTTCAACACACTAAAGTAGCCAAGGAATTTTATTATTTGAAATGCTCTAAATAAACAGGGGTTTCATTGTTTATTAACATCACACCGCGAATTTTCAACAGTAGTCAATTGAAGGAGCCGGCATTTGAACAGGAATCCCGCTCACCAAACTTTACATTGCACCATCGTGAGGACTTCGAATTTCGATGGAAATGAAATGCATAAGCATTTACACGGCAAAGAAACAAATGACATAAACAAAGTAAATGTTTTATTTTCAACATTAATTTTGGATTGAAATACTTTAACAAGTTTTATGTTGTAAAATATTTGTTAGTAACAAGCGTTTTTAATAAAAATGTTAAGTTAAGCATGTTCTGCGAGTGCATTTAAATATTTGAAAATGATCAATTAACCAAATATGTTAATTCAAGAACAACTTTTCGTGACATCCCTTCTCTTTTCACATTTTTCAAATGTTTTAATTTCAATTTATTAGGAAAAGAGAGCTTTTAACAAGTAGAAGAAACAATTTGTATGTTCATGATAGCAATAATAGTCAACAATCTGTCTCAATGTTACAATTGTTCTAATTTTATTTATAATTAAAATAAGTAACTTATAATATTTGGTAAAATAAAACACTAATGAATACCACGGTAATATAACTTTTTCATTATTTTTCTTCTTTTATTTATATTTGGTGAATCATAATTTGGATAGGAACTGTATATAATTGTCTATATTAGGATTTTAAATAGTTATAAAAAGTTTTTCCATCTATTAGAAGAATGTATTTTATGTTTTATTTATCGATTACTGATATTTAACCGTCCGTTAGGCGCGTGAATCTCTCAGATGCATAAGGAAAGTAATTTTGGTATCGCGCCAACACTATGAGTGGGAACGTTGCCTTCCTTCTTCTATCTGTCTTTTATCATTCACACTAGTTCTCAGTGCAAAGGGCGTGGGTGACCGCTTCATATTTTAGGTGGCTGGGCCCTTTGAATCTGATAGATGCCGCGCGCCCAACTACGTAATCTTTCATAACTTTTCAATTTTTCATTAATTTTCTAGTTTTTCTGTAACATAGGGTGTAATTTTCTGTTTTATACTAAAATAACTCGAAACAGGTATTTTGCAACTTTTTTAAGATGGTTTTTCTGCTAGAAATTGAGATGTATCTGAGAAATGCCGTATGAAGGCTGCTTGAGATTACCATTCACATTATGTTATTCATTATGACTCAGGATTGAAGAAATATTTGATGTTCAACGCTTTGTTCAAGACGAAGAACCAACACCAAGAAAGAATAGGAAGTACTCTTCCCTTTGTCAGGAGATTAAGAAAAGAATACTATCAAAATTTTGTTCAGTAAAATGCGAAAAATTCATGTATTTTGAACATTGTAAAATGATTTGTGAAGCGTGCAACAAAGGATCTCAAAATGTATGTAGGTATAGTGGTGACAGTGTTAAAACTAAACATTAAGGGGTTTTTGTTTAAACTAAAATTTCTAATTATATAATAAATATCATATTACGACGTGTGTAATATACGTATGTACAACGGAGTCAAGTATGTGCCAAAAAATTTATTAAAAAAATGTTTCCAGCATTAAGTATATTTTTTATTATTCTTTATAGAAAGTTTTCTTAATTGAGATGGTTACAATAAGGGTTTTAATTTTCTCATGTTTTTTAAAAAAAATTTTAATATTCGAATTCTTACGTGAATCTAATTTTGTTTTATTTTTTGGGGGCTACATTCCTGTTTTTCCCTATCTTTCTTTTAAAACCACATAGCTCATTTGCTTTGAATCATTTAGTCCCTAACGGCCATCGAATGCTTTGGAGTAATAGATACTTCTATTTATTTTCATTACTTTGATAGGTAGGTAATGCTATACACAGATAAAACAAAAATTAAGATGTTCAGCAGTGGAGTAATGAAGAATATAAGGGCCCCCCTGCAAACTCAGATTTTAGGCCCCAAGCCCATTTACGTACGAAGCGTCAGTTAAGCTTTGGGCCCCCCGCAATGCGGGGTGTACGTTACGCTACTGATATTCAGAAACAAACACTGCACCTTATGTCAATATTTTAGATATAACATTACGCTTGGATGCCAATTCTCACCAATAAAATGATTAAATCATCTTCAAACATAACTATGAGGTGATGCATCTAAGAGATGCCACGCGCTTATGGATGGAAATTTTTGACGCGCGCCTAGCGGAGGGTTAAAAACCATTTAAAGGAACATTTAGAGGTTATATTGCTGACTGATCACCATATTTCGCAATCATATATACTTTATGAGATCCGAAATGCATTTTATGAACAAAATGAAAAGTAAAGAACAAAACCAAAAACCAAATAAAAAACAACAATAAACGTTATTCTTTTTTCATTAAAAAAAAAATTAGAATTTTTGAAATAATTACGAACTTAATATAAAAATAATATTTTTCGTGATCTGCTCTGCTCTTCCTGAAGTAAGTTGCTGACACAAGACTTAAATCAATATGAATTATTACATTAACTGGTACTTACGTATTATCGTAACCTATTGGCGTCATTATATGAAATGAAGCACGTGATTGCCAATTCAGCGTATACGACACATGCGAAATTGGGGTTGCCAACTTGGAGAATTATCTTGAACATTGGCGATTGTTGCGATAATACGTAAGTACCCTTAACTTATTTACATAGATATTATCAATAATACATTGTAACAAAATTTGCTTTTACATTATTTCGATATTATTTTTTCTCATCATACTAATTCTATTGAACTGAAGCAATTGGTTCTTACAGTTAACGCAAAAGAATTAAGCTAGTTTCATAAAAAGGCATTATTAAAAACCAAAATAGGAGTTTAAAAATAACAAGATTTAAAAAACAGCTTGAAGAGTTATTGAACTAGACTACCTTTTTTAGTCTGTGAACTTGACTGTCTTTAACATAAGGGCATTTTCCACATAATTCGAAGTTAAAACAAATATGTATTTGAAATGCAGCAGCGCGTGTATTTAAATAAATTAAGATTTTATTTCTGAATCTTAATGTAAGATTAGCTATCTTAAGTAATCAATAGCTATGCGGGAAAAATGTATCTTTTTAAAATGGAAGATTACATGGTACTTTTCCATTTCTCCAGCACCGGCAAAAAAAGTCGCCATAAATGATACAACCGACGCCAAACAAAATATTCTCGCTAATAACCTTTTACAACCACAATTTCAAAACAAGTCACGATTTTTTCTTATCAGTAACATAATTTTCCTAATACGTCAAAAATGGATGAAAAACCAATGACTAACAGTGATTAACAATTTTTTTATGTGCATATTGTGTGTTGTCGCCAATAAAGTCTGCTTGGCGAGATTTGCGCCGATGAAATGGAAAAGTGCTGATTTTATATTTATAGAATTAAATTACTAGATATTTCATATAAAAATGAGTGAGTGAAAATATTAATTTCGTATTCTAAATTAATATTCTATGGGAATAAAGTAACATTTATTATTTTATGATTTTTATGTACTTAATTCAGCTATAAATTTTAGTAAACAGTAGTAGTTGAATTCTTTCATAGAAGTCTAATTGTAATTGTTATTAGCTATAATTAGGAAATAGTATATTTTTTATATAAGTTTATTTTGTAACATATTTAGTACATAGTTCTGTGGGTAAATTGAACTTGAGCGTATGATAACAGATAACTAATTAAGAAAATAGGAATGAATTGACGTAAATGCTAGACTAAAATTTGTTATTGCCAAAGACTCTAGGGATATAATTATACAAATGATTAAATAAGTTCAGAAATAAAATAAAAATAATTATGGGATTATATTTGTCTAGACAAAGCAGTAAAATAAAAAAAGAAAGCCAGTTCTAGATAGACAGCTTCGAAACAATCGTCTAATACAGTACTATGTTCAAAAACTCTGCTCTTGATACTTTTTAGAATATAATAGTATCCTGTTGAGTAAAAGTTTGAAAAAGAAGTTGGAAATCTGAAACTGTTCTAAGAAAATGAAAAATTATTATATCTCAATATAAATTACTTAATATCTTTACTGTAATATTCTCATATAATAATAATATATAGTTGCATGATAAAATTCAAAACTTAGTAATACTAGAAAGAAATCTAACTGGATTATTAATTTTCCTTTTGTAAAAGATGTTACCATTCTGTATTAATATAAAATTTCAAAATCATGGAAAATATATTATATCAAAATCATTTGCAACCTAAATTTAAATATACACTCAAAGCATGTTATATATACACTTTATTTTATCTTTCTCTTATTTAGAAATTTTCCTTGGTATTTTTCTGCCAAAAAAAAAATGTTTGTTACTTCCTTTGGTTTTTAAGTATACTTAGGTATTATTTTATTTTTGATTTTAATAGTTAATAATTTTTTTTCTTTTCGTCCATTGCTGTACTTTTACAGTTCCGTTTAAGCGCAAAGTCTACAGTCATGACGTGTTGTATGGTTAAATTGTCTTAAAAATATTTTATTTATATATTTAATTTATGTAATTTTTGTTTTAACACACACACACACACACACACACACACACACACACACACACACACACACACACACACACACACACACACACACACACACAACACATAGTTTGATGTTGACTTAAAAAACGACATATAGATAACCCTTCTTTAATTCAAACTTAAATGCTCAATTTATCTATTATTCAAGATCAAAAAAATTTTAAGTAAATTTAAATTCAATATAGAATTATATGTTATCCAGTCATTCCTAAATGCTCAGTACTGTTATAAATTAAACTTATTTCTAGAAAAAAAAATTTGCTGGAAAATTTGATTGAAAGGTCGCTTCAAAAGTTTATCTATAAATTAAGATTACAAAATGTCTGATTATACAAATTGATTTTTTCAAGAAAACTTCAGGGATATTAAAAACAAACACTGAAGCAGAAAACAAATAGTTTCGTAGTACTTTTGCATTTTAAGCTTGCGGATTCGACAAATCTATTTTTTACAGAAATTATTTTAAACGAAATTCTAGTACGCCAATATCCTTTGTACGAGTAGCTTGAATTTATTCAGAAATAGTTTACTATATTTGTTTTAGTCATTTCAATTGATTAATACAGAGTCTCTCAAACTATGAGGCGCACCCTCTAGGAGGGGATTGATAACCCTACGGGGGGGGGGGAGTCGAAAAAAAAGATTATCGGAAGATGCGACATATCGGAAAGTCGAAAATAAAAGATTTAAAATAATTATCAATTTGCTGAAAGGAAGCAAAACCAAATACATTCCGACATAATAAAAAATAAAATACATTTTCACACTGATGTAAGATACTCTTAAATGTATCAGTAGGGCAAAAAGTGTTTGATAATTAATGTATCAATACTAAATTAAATACAAGTTTTCTAAGTACTAATGACTTCCATGGCTTGTCATATGCAAAATATAATACTTATCTTGATAATTTGTACAGTTTATAATTAAAGTCGCATTATAACTTTAGCATTGAGGTACATTAATATTCCATTCAATACATAGTTGCTGTATGAGGGAGGCGTGATGAAAATTGTGTCGCAAATATGGAAAGTTTGAGAAGCACTGCATTAAGGTAACTAACTACCCTAAATTATGAATTTTGCCAAAAATTGACAAATTTCTTACACTTTTATTTTATAGGCCATCTTATTAGCTTTATAAAAATACCAAGTTTATTATTTTCCATTCACTAGAACAAAAACTACAAGTATTTCAGTGAAAGCAGATGCCACTACTTTAAGCAAGATGTCATACTTTAAAATGCGTTTCACGCGAAATGTGTGTGTATGTTTTTAAAGTGCTCAAATGGGGAGAACGACTGCTGAAAAAGTTTTAAAACTAATTCACTGAAGTTTTTTGTGTATGTTCAGTATAATAATAGAAGAGTTTTAACATTCAGATTTATCAATCATTGCTTTATTACAAAATGTACAGTTCATAAGTGAAAGTAATCACTGTTTTCTTAAGCAATTTCATATAGTAGCTAAGATAAAGTGCACCAGTTTTTGTACAAATTAAAATATCTCTTATCCTGAAGGTCATTTCAAAAAGGAATAACATAGCAACACATCAGAATTGAGAGTTTGTTCATAAACATTTGGTACAGAATGGGCCTCATTTATTTTATTTTTTATAAAATCTTATAATTTTTTTCAAATTTTAGTAATAGTAGTTTCTTTTTTTCTTCTTAATTTTAGTATATTTGTTCTTAAAATGTACTAAATAAATTTGAAAACCACAAAAAAAAAAACCTGTATCTCCATTTTTTAAAGAAAAATTCGTCGCAAGTAGTCGAATACCTTAATAGTCACAACACAGTTTGGAAAACTAAAAACGATCATATATGTTGATGTCAAAAAATGTGTGATTACATTCTGGTTTGAATTTTTTTCATCTAATTGACCCGTTATCAAACATCTTCAACATTAAAAAGTGACCGCGGTGGAATAGTGGCCATGGACATGGACTCGAACTTGGCATGTCATGAGTTCGATCCCTAGTGCCACTGAAGACCCACCGAGTAGACATTCAAAGTCTTCCCTTTGGTGTGGTATGGAAGTTCGGAGACGGGGGACAACTAAGGTTTAGTCCTTGTCACTTGACCATGGCTCAAAATCACGAAGTCCACCCTTAATAACCCTCTTGTTGTTTTACAATGGGACGTTAATAACCACTCCCTCGACATCAAATATTTAAAATTTTATCAAAGATAATTTTTCTTTCTATCTTTGCAATAAAATAATGTTGAAATAAAACCTACTGCAGTGTTTCTCAAACTTTCAATATTTGCGGCTCAATATTCTATGATTATTTTCACCGCCCCTCCCCCATAAAATAACAATGTTTAAATTCAATAATAATACACTTTGAAGCGAAAGATGCAATGCGACTTTAACCTCTTCAATGCAACTAACGTATATAAATGCCACGCACAGCGAATGCGTTAATTGCCTCGAACATATGTATAGTATTCGAACATATATATATACTTCTTTCCGAATTGCGATCTTTTCTGAGCACTGCTATCCGTAAAATTAATTTGAAGGTTTTGGAATGCAATACAATGACTATGAAAGTGTTTATGAAGGATTTACTTATTTATCCCCCCCCCCCTCTTAATACACCACATGCGTGCGCCTACAGGGGAAACTATGGTATTGGCGAGAAAGTCGTGTAACTTTTAATCGATAGTTAAGCGATTAACTATAAACTGTACAAATTATGAAAAAACTGCTAAATTTTGTATATAATTTTATATAAGACAAACTCATTGGGTCACCGGTAATTATTAAATTTGTTCCTAATTTAGCCTTGTTAAATTAATTTTCAAACACACTGTGCAGTACTGATATATCAGTGTAAATGTGTATTTTATTTTTTATTACGTCAGAATATATTTTGTTTGTTTACTTGTAATAAATTAATAATTTTTCGTTTTCGACTTTTCAATATATTCGCACCCCCTTAGACACAAACATGTCTCTTTTCTATTTCATTAATTACTCTGTATTTTGACAGAAAATTTTCGTGATGTATCTGCATATTTATATCTAATCAGTTTTTTAGATCGCTATATACTTCAGGGATGGCGAGCCAATGGTACGCGACACAATATTTTGAGCACGCCACTGATCAAAAGGCTTACATTTTCGTTCAAAATAACAAAGCTCACTATTAAGAATTACAAACACAAACACGAGTGATTACAGACACATTTAACTGTTTGAAGAAGCTGGCTCATGCTATTTTAACTATATTTTCATCTATCTATCCCTGCGAGTCATTATTTTCAGAGACGAATAACATTAAAAACTAGCTTAGAAACTGCTTGGCAGATGACTCAAATTCAGCATTCATTACAGCAACTAACAAATTGTAAGAATTAAAATTCAAAATAACTCTGAATTAAAATTTTTTATCATATTTGTATGCTTATTTGTAACAATACATATAGCCGGGTGAGTGAGTGAGTGAATAGTATCGTCCCACTGTTCAGCAACACGAGGGCTTTTGGGGATGGTCCGCGTAATTTTGAACCATGGTCAAGTGACGCGGACGACACCTGAGCTGGCACCCCCTCTCCTAACTACCACACCACACCAACGGGAGGACGTTTGAGCACTCGACAGATTTAACGTGCATCTCTCCCCTACACGGCGGGTCTTCAGTGGTACTGGGATCAAACTCATGACATGCTAGCCACGATCCGATGCCTAGACCACTCGGCTACCGCAGCCTAACTACCACTTTGGACAACTACCATAGAACAAATTAGACAAAAAGATGTAGCTCGACAAGGAGAACCTATGATTCAAGTTTCAAAGCATAGACTCAAAAATAATCGGAGAGACGATGATTTAAAATTTTTTTAAATACTTTAAAAATGTGAAAAGGGGGGGGGGGAAATAGGCTTATTGCAATAAAGTTATACGTGCAAAAAGTTCATGGAGATATCTATCGAGTCAAGCAAATACGGATGACTAAGGTGGGCTAGGATTCAAGATATAAAGGAAATAACCCTGTAGGGGGAGAGAACCTGAGGAGGTCGATTTTTCGTATATCTCGCGATATGACGTAATACTATCGAACCTCCAAACATCAAGACCCTAGCTCTATTCCAAATGGAGGCAAAAGTTTTACCTGACCCCATAGGAATAACATGGAACATGATATTTTAGTGCTGGAGCCCCCCTGGGCCAACCAAAAGAGGGCTAAGAGGATAAATGGATGGGTCTTGCCGATGGGAAACTTTGGTTCAAATCTTAAAGCAGAGTTTTAAATACTTTTCAAGATATTACAGATTTAATAAAGTTTTAAAAGTTTTAAACGTTGAAATATAACATAAGGAATGACCCTATGAGCAAGAAATTTGGTGCGAATATACAATGGAGACAGAGGGATCGAATGAGCTAGGTCCGAGAGGACTGCGAGGCTCAGGTTTCGAGTTACTGACAAAATGCTGTCTAGAGGGGAGGGACCTGGGAAGGGCGAGTCCTTGTACTTCCTAACCAAACAGGTAGTACTATCGATCCTCCAAATATCAACAATCATATCATCAAAAAATGGCACCATAGGATTAACATGAGGATTGATATTTTAGTGTGTAAGCCCTCCCCTGCCCAAAGCAGGTTTCGGCCATCTCTTGTTTCTCATCGGAAAGTATGTAGAACCGGTTCAAAAAATTTTCAAGTGCCATATTTCATACTTTAACGATCAAGCAATCGTTATTTTATACAATACCTAATTAAATCGTAGAATTCAATAATTTTAAACTCCTTGACTGACTTGTCTAGTTATTTAATGAAATACTTAGTTATTCTATGAAATAACGAATTTAACACTTTAACGGTAATATATATATGTAAATTGTTGAATGACTTTTCATCTATTTAAAAATGCATACTGGTTGCTATTTCCCCCGATTATCTAGATAACACTTTAAAAAATAATAGTTCAAAAGCTTTGCATTTAGCTAAATTAAAAAAGAATCTTTTAATGAATTATTAACTACGACAATGCAAATTAAATAGACACCGACATTTTCTTTCCTCTTCTATTTTTTAAATTTAGTTCATTATTGTTGCCTTAAAACTAATTTTGCAAGTTGAAATTAAAATTGTATGTATCAGTTTGTAATATTCATCTATTAACTTACGCTCGGAAGAATGTATAACGAAATAATCTCAAACTAATATAAAAGCAATGTTACGATTGCCAAGATTTAAATCTTAAAAAGTATCATCAAGTTTCTTAAATTAAAAAAGTTTTCTAATTAATGTATGATAAAAGCAAGTCAAAGAAATTAAATGAAATGTTGAAAACAGGCTGTGTCGAGTTTTTTTTTCGCCATTCAAAAAGTTTATTATTAACTTCAAAGTTGTTTAGAATTTATGATGTTCAATTAAAAAGAAGGAAAACATGGGAAAATTTAATTAGGGGAAATAAAAAAATGAAATTAGATGACTAAAGGAAAAAGAAACGGGCTATTTAATAGGGGAAAAAAGATAAGGAGCTTTGGTGGTATCAATTTATTTCAGTTTTATAAATCAATATTCGTATCTTCTTATAATTTGAGATGAATTTTAAGTTCTTATTAATAAATACTTTGTGTGTGTGTGTGTGCAAATAAAAAATACATTAAGATACGTAATCTTTACCGTAGTTAGGTGGATTACTGAAGTTTTTTTCCCCTTAAAAATGAAATAAGTTTTTGCAACGAAGTGGGGATTTTTCACGAAGAAAAGAAATTATTTCCTTTGCAGTGGAATTTTAAGAACTGAGAACTGCTGATACTTTTTGACATTTCTATCAACAAATTTATTTATTATTATTTTTTTCAGTTTTCTTAAAATTCATTAACGGAGGAAATATTTATCTAAAAATAAAGACATCCTTTATTATTTTAGAGTTTTTTTTTTATCATTACTTTTAAGAAATCCGATTCTCAAACAAACAAAAGCTATTTAATTATTCAAAATTTAATGAAAATATTTAGTTTTTTTTATGCTTCTAAGCTCTTAAATTTGACATTTTTTTGGTAAAAATAATATTAAATTACAATTTTTATTAAAATATCTAAAAAAAATTCAGGCATTAAAATAATGGACGAAAAAGAAAATTATTTTTAAATTAATAAATTCGAATGAAGATTAAGAATTAATCTCCAAAATGCACACAATGTAAAAATAAATATTGGATTTAATTGTTTTATTACTGCAATTTTTACTAAAAATCTAAAATTTAAAGGGTGTAAACAGCTTTTATTATAATAAATGTAACTGACTGTTCCTAGCTGCAGAAGCGCCATATCTTCCTTAGAAGCCAGGTGAGGTGAGAATGTGGTCGTTCTGAAAAACCGTTAATGTTCTTAGACCATTATTTTTGTTAATGATATGTGTTGTCTTAGTGAAACCAATTAATAAATACAGTCGTACCCCGATATAACGAAGTCGCTTAATCCCCAAAAAAGTTCGCTATATAGAGGTTCCTCTTTCAATGTTTTAAGCAAACCACATGAAACAAATTTTAAATTTATAAACACTATATGTTAAAGAAAAGTATTTATTCACGCATTCTTGTAAATTAATATATATTTATTTCATATATCTTACCTATCAATAAAAAAAGAAAGAAAGTAAAACTGCAAGGAAAGTTTCTTGACTCCTTTATCCATTTCCTGAAGAATTAAACTTTTTTCTTTGATGCTCAGGCACTTACATTTTGACATTTTCGTGCTACCAGAAATAGAGTTACTAGTACGATTGATCAACACTACAAATGAATGGAAACTAGCTCAAGGATACGGGGAATCTAGAAAACACCGAGGGTGAAAGGGGATATCGAAGATGTTACCAATGAAGTGGACAATGGGGCTTAAAAGTTGCATTTCTTGGATGAAACGTTCAGAATTCTATTGCTCTCGGTGAGTTAGGTACCTAATAAAACCAGTTCAAGATTTATGACCACTATAAAACGTGTTAAAAGAGATAACAACTTGAAATGTCCAGAAATATTTTAAAAGTGGGGATAAAAAAAATTAAATAACGAGAGAAAAAGTTCGTTATATAGAAAATGGATTTCGCTATTGGGAGGTTAGTTTATGAAAAAAATCGTGAAATGGTTCTTGCTTATAGGAAAAAGTTCACTATATAGAAAAATTCGAAATATAGAGGTTCGTAATAGTGAGGTTCGACTGCAATTGTTACACTAATGCAAGAGAGTCGAACTCAAAGGCTAACTTGGACTAAACAAATAAAGGTTAACATTAGGTGGACCGCAAAAAAATCAATATCCATAGAAATTAATCAATTTTTAATTAATCGACATTTATAAACTTTGTTTAAGCATTTTTTGTTTGTTTCTAATCTTGAAATTATTTATACATTTTTCACCTGTCAAAAAGTCAGTGACCTATTTTAGATATTACTTATGCTTAAATATTATATTTACCCATTTGTGGTACATTCAAAATAAATTTAGGCATTTTGTTTAATAACAGCAAAAAAAGGAGTATAATTTTTAAAAAAGCGTATATTGATTTCTATCTATTTTACTTTTGTTCTGCGTTGATTTGTTATTTTATTATAAATTATTGTGTGCCGATATATTGGCCAGGCGGCAAAAATGTTCGTTGTAGGCCGCGAGTTTGACACGCCTGCACTAAAGGAAACTTAATTGAACCCAACCCTGAACTTACTACATTTAGTTTCATCTTCAACGTTCACCACTCAACAAGGAATCATTGTATATTATTTACTTCATAACATAAGAGTTAGAATTACTTTAAATACAAAGTGATAATTTTCTCTCTACTGAGAGTTTAGAAAAAACTTTTTTTTAAAAAAATTACAATTCCTCTAAATTTTTATCAATTAAAGTATTTTTTTTTTGTTTCTGATATCCTATTTCAGAAGTAATGAAAAATATACTTCTCTATGAACACAGAAAAATACATATATTTTTTGTAATCAATTGTTAAAACTTTTTGGTCTCTTAATTTACACTTATTTACTACTTTCACTATATTTTTCTTTCTTTTCTATTATGACTAAAATTTGTTAGTAATATTACTAATAATCTATCTAGACATTTACCAAATCTAAAAATTTTTTAAACGAGGTATAAATCAACGTATCAATATATTCAACATATCAATTTACTGATGTTCTGAAAATCGCGTTTTTACTAACTTTTTTTAAACAACTTTATGATGTAAAACAAGTCGTTAAAATTCAATTAATTGATTTATTTAAGGTAACATAATCAAAATGACAATTTTCAGGTAACGTAAGCCAAATCTCTATAATACTAGATTTGTATGTAACATGGGTGATCCTTTATGCAACGGAAAATAAACTGTAATATGAATTAGAACGGGAAATGTTTTACTATAAGAATATTCAAATGGCTTACTAAAAAACGCCTCACATATTTCTTAACTGAAAGTCTAATTGAGTCTTTATAGTTAGGTATAGTACCTTCTTTTTCAAACATTCTATAAAAGTTTTGCCACAGTTTTGTAATAGTCTTTTTTCATTCCTAGAATATGGTAGACTCAAGTTGCGAAACATTGAAATTGCATATTTGCAAAGCAATAAAAACTGAATAATAAGAAGGGCGTTGTGTGTTTGTCATATAAAAAAAGAGCTTAAAACTTCCCTGAATTGAAAATACACGAATATGTAACCTCTGCATATTTGTCATTTAGAATATTAAATCACTGAAAATATTAATAATATTTTTTGCATATTCGTGTTTTGTTTTCTTAACATCCCCATAAAATGTTCAATTAAATTACATATCAAACTTTTAATAAAACAAGAAAGAAACGTATTCTATTTTCCCGAAAATACAAAATCACCCTTTAGATTTTTTTCTCCATTGGGATGCAGATTGGAATTTACCACTGCAGACGGATAACATTTCCCGGGAGTTGGTATTACTTTTAAGTGTGGTACCATATAGGTGGAATACAGATCACCGCAATATAATTTTATTGCCCAGATTCCTCCCCAGAGGGAAGCACCAGACCTCTGACAGCTTCATGCTGATATAATATTGCCCTCGTGCAAATTATAGTAGACTTTTGAAAGTAACTGTTCTGAAACTTTTGATAGAATAGAAATTCTCATCCTTATTAATATCACGCTCAAACATAACTTTAAGAATTAAGAAAAAAGATGTCAATTGATACCTGTTTGTTGAATATTGTCCTTTTTATTGATTTTTAGACAACACATAATAAACACCGAAAAAAAATAATAAACATTACATCCTCGATCACTCTGAGCATTTCATAGCATAAGGTTATCATCTAAATAGAATAAATATATCTTAAGCTAATAAATATTTTTTATTATACTTGATTGCATTACTTAGAGTTAAACACACATGCAATATTTACTACTGTTTAATATACAAGTTAGTAGAATTATAAATTTATTCCTTCCTTAAGTGATATTCTTTCCTTAAATAATCATTTTTTCTAATATTTATGCGTTGTACGATCGAAAAATTCAAGGACTGCGGCCATTGCACACGACGAAAGCAAGCACCTTCAGTTAAACCACTTGAAATGGATTCTCCCAACTCTCCTCTACCTGGACAGGTTGGTTTAACCCATGTCATGTGATCAAAGACCACTCGCAGCTGTTATCTTTCGAAATTGGTTAGCTTTGCTCCACGATGTAAGAAAGATGGCTTTTCTTGAACAGCACTGAACATTAAATTATGTTAGCGCTTAGGTAAAACACTAATGAAGACTTTAGAAGTGCTAAGTAAGGTGTGTGGTGAATTTACCATGGCGAGATCCAAGGTTTACGAATGGCGTCGGCGTTTTAAAGAGGGCCGAGAATCCATCAAAGACAATGAACGCGTTGGACGACCTTCAGCTGCACGAAACGCGGAAAATGATGCGTTGGTGTCTGAAAGTGTTCGAAAAGATCGTCTCCAAACACTTGCACAAATCGCTGAGGCTACATACTTCTCGAAGACTGAGGAAATGCATTCGTCATGAGCGGCCTCAATTCTGGCAGAGTGACTACTAGTATCTTTTGCATGATAACGCACCAGCACATCAATCCCAATTGGTAAAAGAGTTCCTCGTCAAAACTCGAATTAACGTGCTTCCACTTCCCTCTATTTATCGGACTCAGTCCCTTGTGACTTTTACCTGTCCCCATCAAAGAAAAAACATTTACGAGAACGCCGTTTTTGCGTCATCAGATCAAGTGAAAGAAGGACAGCAGGAAGCATAGGGGGAGGTTGGGAAAAATGGTTTCCAGGTGTGTTTCCAGAAGTTATACGAACACTAGCAGAAGTGTATCGTTGTCCATGGGGAGTATTTTGAAGATGGACGTGCTTCAGTGCTGTGAACTTTTCAGGGTAAGGCTTAATACACCTTGTCCACAATTTTTTGAATTATATTACGTATTGGTTAATCCATTGGTTATTATATACATATTCAGCATACACATACTATTGTAAAGAGTTGGACGTTAGAAATTAAACTAAAAGTGGTAAATTCACGGTTGAGTTCAACGAAGTCTCCTAGTTAGTGTAACAATTATTTATTTATTTAACTTACACAAAGGCAACACATATTGCTAAAAAATGCAAAGAACATGGACGATTTTTTATAGCAACATCATTCTCTCGTCACCTGGCCTCTACTAGAGGTCGCTTCTGCGGCTTAAGGCAATCAGTTACTGTTATTATGACAATAACGGTTACAGTTTTTATTTTAATTTATTTTGAAAATCATTATAAACAAAAATGGTACAAAAAACCTCAAATATTATTGTGAGAAACAAAAATTAGTGGCATGTATTATCGTATATGAGCATATTAAGAAAAAATATTATTAAATGAAATATATAAGTAAAAAATATGACATATAGAAAATATAATATAATTAGGATGTTTTACTTAATGAAAAAAACAACTATACCTAAATCTTTTGGAAACTCTAGTTACTATGAAACAAAAAAATATACATGTACAACTTAGTTAACAATTGAAAAAAATACTTTTTGCTGGTTTAAGGTATCCGACTACTTCCGCGCGTCAGCTTTTTCTTCAACAAATGGAGGTATGGGGATTTTTTTGTAGTTCTTAGATTTGTTTAGTACATTTTAAGAAAAATATGCTAAAAATTAAGAAGAAAAAAAGAAATTATTATTAATGGGAAAAAATAGGTAAAAATTTACAAAAAATAACATAAACGGGGCCCATTCTGTACCAAAGGTTTATAAACAAATTTTCAATTCTGATGTGTTGCTATGTTATTCATTTTTGAAGTGACCTTCAGGATAAGATGTATTTTAATTTTTACAAAAACAAGAGCACTTTATCTTAGTTATTATATGAAATTGCTTAAAAATAGTGATTATATTAACATAAGGGACTGTAAATTTTGTAATAAGACAGTGATTGATAAATCTGAAGGTTAAAACACTTCTATTATCATACACAAAACATTTCAGTTAATTATTTTCAAAACTTGTTTAGTAATCACTGTCCCCGTTTGAGCATTTAAAAAAAACATATTTCGAATAAAATGCGTTTTAAAATATGACATCTTGCGTAAAGAAATGGCCTCTGCTTTTTCTGAAACACTTTAAGTTTTTGTTCTAGTGAATGGAAAATAATAAACTTGGTATTTTTACAAAAGTAATAAGAGGTCCTATAAAATAAAATCCGAAAAAATTTGCCAATCGTTGGCAAAATTTACAATTCTAGGGTAGTAGGATATCTTAAAATGTTTACTCTAAGAAAAAAATAGAAGGAACTGAATTCACATTGGATCTATCCCCTTGTAATCTTGAGCAAAAAAAACTCTCTAAAAATGCATCAAAGTTGCTTATTTCTGTATAAAACGTTATGTAATTCGACGAAACAATATAGGTTTCGATACTTTTATTTATTTTTTAAATTCTCGAATGATAAAATATATTCTCAGACAATGTAAATTCAATATTTCAAAATTCTGTCCATGTTTTTCAGTTTTTGTTGAAATGACACCCAACAATCATTCTATTTGTTCACTCACACTTATCGATAGAGAGAGAGAGAGAGAGAGAGAGAGACTTCCAAATATTTGAATAGTCGCAGCTTATTACAGTCAAATATTAGTTTTCAGAAGTATCGTCTAATGTCAGGATTGGATCAATTCTCTCAATGCATATGAGAAAAATATATTTAGTGTATTTGAAATTCTCTTTCTATTCTGTGTTTAAAATGATTTTTTAAAAATGCTAATTCTGCCTTTCTTTTTTCCTCAATGGTGGTTTCTCAAGAAATTTTTTATTTGTTTCAAATGGAGAATACGAAAATATTTTTCATTGCTTTGATCGAAAATTATTCAGTAAAATTCTGCGCGTGTATTTATTAAACTCACTCCTCAACGTTAAAAAGGAAGTATTAAAATGTATAGCCTCTTCAAATTGTGCATTTGGTTTACTTTTAGCTTTAAATGGGCCAAGTTATGATGAACCCTTTCATCAAGCCACAGAAATGATTATGACAATTAAACTAAATACTAACGAAATGTTTTAAAAACAATTTGTGGAGTTTAATTTTCAATACTGTTTTTTGCTTTCATCAATTTTAATTTTTTCTATCTTTTATTCAGGGTTATTCATAATTCTTTTCCAAGGTTTTGAAGCTCTATAGTAAAACAAATAAGAGGAGTACAACAAAAAAGAACATTTGGAATACAGAAAAAATTCAAGTTTTATTTGTATACAGTAGAACGTCGTTTATCCGAATGTCTATTATCCGGAGCATCAAATATCCGGACCAGTTTTTTTTTGTCAACTACATATACTGTATATGAATACGTTTTCGAACAGTGCAATACTCAACAGTTGTTTCGCGTGAGGCCAAAAGTGACGGAAAAACCTAAGGTGCGGGATATTTGGGGAATTTCAGTCTGCGCGGAATATTAGGTCCATTTGTTTCGAAGTGAGGGGGTATATACGTGATCTTTTGTTGAGTTGTAAACTGCTATGGCTTCGAATTCAAAACGGAAGCGCAACGTCTTGAACATAGAGACAAAATTTGAAATATTGAACCGTCTCGCGAAGGGAGAATGTGGAGCTCCTCTAGCACAGTTTTATAATGTTAGAAAGTCAACAATTTCTGACATAAAAAGAAACAACAACCGAGAAACCATTTTAAATTTTACGTCAAAACTTGACTCAGAAGATGGCTGGAAGAAAAGGAAAACCATGAGGGAAGCAAACGATGTTGTGCTTGATGGTGCACTTTACTTGAGGTTTTCAGAAAGAAGGAGCAAATGGGACCCGATATTGGGCCCTCTGTTGCGTGCATTCGGTTTTCGGTTATCTGAACAATCGCGTATCCGAACGGTGTCCGGTCCCAGTTGATTCGGATAAACGACGTTCTATTTTACTTTAAAAGTGCTCTATATGTGAAACCTTGGTTACATGACATATATTAATGTAACAGTCCTGCTACACCCCACTCAACATGGGACTATCAACGTTGTTGGCAGCATGTGTTATTCTTTGCATGCTATCCGAAAGCTGTCTTTTTCATAAAACTCAATTTTCTTAACCCCTTTGCCGCGTGATGTAGCAGAATTGCATGAAATGATAACGTGTGCTGTCAATAACGTTGATAGTACCACGTTGAGTAGAGTGTGGCAGGAACTTGACTATCGCATTAATATTTGCCGTGTAACCAAAGTTTCATGTATAAAACACATGTAAATGATGTAAATAAAGCTTGAATGGTTTCCGTATTCTTCTGAGTCTTCTTCTTTTGTTGTATTCATCTTAAATTTTTACTATAGCGCTTCGAAATCATGGAGGGAATTATGAATAACTCTGTGTATATGATTGTTGTGGCATCTATGGCAAGCGAGTTACTTTTTTTGTAATTTTGTTTGCAGTGAGTGGAAACTCACTGGAACATTGTAGACAAATCGAAATGAGAAGGGACATCCCGAATGAAAAAAAAGAGAAGCTGTCATGCGGTTTTGTAGTAAACAGTTAAGTGATAAATGAAAATAAACGTTAAATATATCTTGAAAAAGATAACTTCTTTCAGTCACACTCACAATTCATATGATTCTGTGATTTTAATCAATAACAACCATGGCTCGAAGAAACCGACTTTGATTCTCTATGTATATGTAAATGATACATATAGAATCATTTAACATTTCAAAAAACATCATCAAAAAACATTTGAAATCTATATGTTTATGAATCTTGAATACAATGCAGCGTTTCTCAAACCGTGGGGCGCGAGCATATTAAAAAGTCTAAAACAAAAGACTTTTTTTAAAAAAAAATTATTAATTTCCTAAATGTAAGCAAACAAAATACATTCTGCCATAATAAAAAAATAAAACACAGATTTACACTGAGATAATACCCCTATATATGATATCATACCTATTTATATATCAGTATATATACTTCACAATGTATTTTATAATTAATTTAACGATACTAAAAGTTATTAGATTAATAATTACCAGTGACCCCATGGGCTTTTCATATATAAAACTATATGCAAAACTTAACACTTACCTTGATAATTTTTACTTCATGTAATTAATACCTTAACTGCTGATTAAAATTTACGCGATTCTCTCCCCAATGCCTCCGTTTTCCACGTAGGCGTGAATATGTGATGTATTTGGGTGGGGGAAGGAATAAATAATGAAATCACCTGAAATAAGTAAATCCTTCGTAAACACTGTCAAATTCCTTTTATTGCATTCCAAAGCCTTCGTAATAATTTTATGGCTAGCAGTACACAGAAAAGATCGTACTTCGGAAAGACGTGCATATACGTCCGGGGCAGCTAATGATTTGGCTAAGCAAGGCGTGTATATACGCCGGTGGTGGCTCAAGTGTAGTATAGGGGGCCTTTGGATTTGGCGATTTTTATCGAAATGTCATGGTGAGATAACGAATTCATTCTGGCTCGTTGTTTCATTTGGTAACCCTTGATTTTTGATTTGTCGTCTTATGCAAATAAGGTCACGTGTTGCTTTTAAAAAAATTGCAATTGATTAATTAATAAAATTGCGAGATAATTTCATCACGAGCAGATGATTTTCGAAATAAAATTTCCCTCTTTTATTTATTTTTCATTTTAAAATTTATTTTCGTCCGTATGGATACTCTACGCTTCAAGCCATTTTTCATATTCTATTTTCTTGCTTTCTTTTATTTTCCTTCGATTTATCCTGAAGAGTATGTCTGGAAGGTATGATTTGCGTTTTCTTATGATTTGAAACAAAAGGGTAAATTGACTGTGATACAGTTGTGCATGGAAAAAGGATTGATTGCTGCCAGTGCTGAATGTTCTGTTTGCAAGAAAGCTATGCATCTGGTCAAGAAGAATTCAAGTGACAGATATATTTTGGAATGCCGAAAGAAAGGAGCGAATGGACATCGCATGAAGAAATCTGTAAGGAAGAATAGCTGGTTTGAGGAGAGTAAGCTGAGTATGCTTGACATTCTAAAATTAACGAATATGTGGGTGCGAAAGGCCAACCGTGACTTCATTTCTTTTGAACTAAATGTTTCGAAGAAAACAATCACGGATTGGATGAGTTTTTGTAGAGAAGTATGCATGTGGAAATGTGTGTGTACGACAGTTCGATGCTTGGAGGTCCAGATGTGATAGTAGAAATTGACGAGAGTATGTTTGGTAAAAGGAAGTACAAACACACACACAACAGAGGCAAACGAGCGAATGGAACCTGGGTGTTTGGAGGAATTGAAAGATCTTCGAATAAGTGTTTCTTTCACGTGGTTCAGGATAGGTCGAAGGATACTCTTCTGCAATCCATCAAGAGCAACATAAAGGAGGGTACCAACGTCGTATCGGATTGTTGGAAAGCCTATAATTGCCTGGAAGATGGAGGTTTTCTTCATCTTTCAGTCAATCATACGTTGCATTTTAAAGATCCAGAAACGGGCGCTCACACGAACTCCATCCAGGGTTCGTGTGAGCACCCTGGGGGACGGGGGCGATAAAAATTATGAAATATTCTAATTTACGATTTCTATTGCTTAAAATAATTCCATTTTTAATTTTATGCATAAATGATAGCTTTATAAATATTTCTTTTAATTTCACATTAATATCTCCTCATTTTTATTTCAAAATTACAATTTGTGAATTCTTGGAACACCTACTGATTAATTAAATAGCTTGGCTATCGAATCCGGTCGCCAAAAACAGCTATCGCGGGAAAAATAACTTGGCGACCACTTTTAGTCGCCAAAAAAATTGACATCGCCAAGGGTCCATTCTATACTACACTTTAACCGCCGGTGGCACTTAAGAGTTTAAAATCGTATGGACAGGGGCGATGAAAATTATGGTTGAAAATTGGGTCGCAAATATTGAAAATTTGAGAAGCACTGAAATAATGTGTATATTTGATGACGGCAATTTATGTCATAAATATTTGCCTTTCATCACTATATTTAACAAATTTAAGTAGTCTATTTCCAAAAATATCATATTTATTTATGATACCTTAAGTAAATATGTCAGATATTAAATTTCCTCGAGTTATTATAAGAATCAAATATGTTTAACTTCCTGATCATAAGTTAATAACAAAACACAAATTTCCAATAAAAGGTATTGGGAAAAAGTAGTACTGAATGGAAAAAGGATTTAAATTAAAAGTCTTTTGATAAACACGAACATTTAACCACCTAACTGTTATGGACGAGAATACTCGTCATGAAGAAGTTGCAAGATTTTGTGTCATAACGAGTATACTCGTCATGGAGACGTTACAGGATTTTGTGTCGTAACGAGTATACTCGTCATGGAGAAGTTACAGGGTTTTGTGTCATAACGAATATACTCGCCATGGAGAAGTTACAGGATTTTGTGTCGTAACGAGTGTACTCGTCATGGAGAAGTTACAGGGTTTTGTGTCATAACGAATATACTCGCCATGCGTAAGAAATATTGACCATTGGCTATTTAAATTGTCATTTTTGAGAAAAACAAAACATGGAAGAACAGCGTTGGTGTCATCTTCGTCACTTGACCATGGTTCAAAATTACGAGATCCATCACCAATAGACCTCGTGCAGCTTTATAGTGCGAAGTGCGTGTGTTTAGAGAGTATAACTCTCTCTTTCTCTCTATTCTTCCTGACAAACAAACATGATAACAATAACTTGCAAACTTCAAAATTCCCATGTTTATTATATAAAAAGTACAAAAAACAGTCAAGAAATATTCTATGCTTTGTATTCTACTACAAACGTTGTGTTTTTTTGCGATAACCTTCCTCTAAAATGTGTCGCACTTATAAGTAAAGCAGAACCCACTCTGTGTGTGTGTGTGTTGTTCTTGTTTAAAATGAACATCGATTACCATTGGAAATTGCGGGTAATCAGAATACCGGTTTCTGGTGCCACGGAAGAAGTTACCTGTCCATTAGCCAGATTAAGGCATCGAGATGCGCCCTAATAAGACTTAAGTACTCTCATCAAATCAGATTAAGTATTTCAATTACCAACACCCTTTTCTTTTTGCATCCATTTGTGGAGAGTGATCTTAACCGAAGCAAGTGTCTCCTTTTCCATAAAATAAAGATGTCCTCCTTCTAATAAACTTGTCCGGGAAGTGGTTCGTGCTGAGAAAATAACAATCAGTGTAAGAGTTTTAGTCAGGGCATAGATGCTGTATTGCATGCTTATACACTGTAAAGGGATGATCTTCGAGACTAACAAAAAATTCTTATTTTAAATGATTGATTTTTTAAAATTTTTTAAGGCATCCGAACACGTTGAAAATGACTAAATTCGGTCAAGGCAGATATTTTTTGTTTCTTAATTTTATTGAGCACAGCTATCTCTTTTGGCCTTGCAAAACATACTTCATTTTGTTTCTACGCTTCTTAGAGGCCAAGTTACAATAAATTTTATAAAATTTGAAAAACCAGAACTGTGTCTTTGATCTAGCAGAATTGGGCATTTAAATTGCTCAAAATCAGTCCTGGCGAGTCTGATAACTCAAAATATTATTAATGTATTTCTATAAAACTTTTTGAACTTGATATTAATGTTATTTTCTAGAGAATGTACTAAAATATTTCTTATTTTATGAATACTTTTTGAGCTATGGCTTGTTATTTAAACAATAATCTCATAAAGAATGTCACATTTCTTATAATGTTTATTCAATCACCATTAAAATTTTTAAATTAAAAAAAACATCAAAATTTTAGTACATTTTCTAGATAAATGAATCTTATTTGTTTTATTAATACTTTTACTAATTTAAGTTTATTGCTTTTTTCTCTAATTGCTTTGAAGTGTTACAAAAATAGTGCTAAAATTTCACTTATAATTGTGATTTTTGTAAAATTTAAATAATTAATTTTAAATGTTGTTACATATATATATATAGTTAAAAGTATTAATATTTATTGGTATTGAGTCCCAATAAAAGAGCATTTATAATGTTTAAATATGTTATGTTGTTAAAAAGTGCTCCGAACGTATTCGGATACCCCTTTTAACTAGATGAATTATGTATGTATTTATATATTTAATCTACCAAATCATTGTCAATAATACATATTTGTTTCTACGAACACAAAAAGGTGATTTTTATTTAAAAAAAATAACTTTTGATGTATGTTTTAATTTCATCATACATTTCTTGCTTTTTTTTGTTTGTATAACAATTAAGTGTTGGGAGTATTTTCAACATGGTTTTGTTCATCTATATTTAGGTATATATATGATAAAGAATAGTCCACCTCATCAATTAACAAAAGGTTTAATTTTTCACTCCTATCGAACTTTAAAAATAGTTCAAAAACCAAATAATACTGTTAAATTGGATAATAGAATTCGGAAAATGCTTCTTGGTTATTATTCTACAAGTTCGATACTGTAGTTTCAGAATCATAAATGTTTCAACTGTTTACACAGTTTTATGTATATAATATATATACAGATTGATTCGCTACCACAGAATGCAGGGTCACTTAAATGCCGAAGCTGCAATCTATGGTGCAAAGAAGTAGAGAAAAAGAACAGAAACAGAAACAGCAACACATTAACTGGACAGAAAACGTTTTGTTGAAAGGTTTTACTGCAACAAGGTGTTCGAAATTACGACCAGAAGTCGTCTGGAAGGCCGAACAGAGGAGCTACGTGGAATTCCTTATGTTCTAAAAAATACTTGGCTTGTCACGTATCCTTCCGGTAGCAACAGATATTCAAAAGATGAGATCTTCAACAGAAGAATGAGCATCTATTACGATAAAAAGTACCAGGTAACTCTTTAAGGAGCTAGTCTCATGTAACCTTCTTTCACACGTGCGAAGGTCATTTGATGTGGAACAAATTATGTGTTCGGGTATCCTTCTTGGTACGACCGCTGAGTGGCGTGCCGTTACAATCAGCATATCAACATATTGGACCTGTTTTCTCGTATTGAATATGAGTTCATTTAATTATCTCGCGAAACGGGTCACACACGATGACTTCTTGCAGGATAGGTGTTCTCCAAACCTTCCGTTCTGCGCCATCTACTGCAAGACAGCCTGTAGAAATATTCCGGAACGTCAGGAATTCCACGTAGTTCCTCTGTCAAACCTTCCAGAAGATTTCTGGTCGTAATTTCGAGCACCTGGTGTAGTAAGAAAATATTTTCTGTCCCACTAATGTATTGCTGTTTCTGTTCTTTTTCTCTTCTTCTTTGCACAACAGCTCAGAACTACGGCATTTGTACCCCTCCATTCCTAAGTGATTCCGATTCGTCTCTGTATACTCTATACCAGTGATACCCAGCCAGTGTCCTGCGGGCCGCATGTGACCGGTCATGGTATATTGCATTAAGAAATTCAGTTATTTAAGAACAATCTACTAAAAATTTAGCTTTAAATTCTACCAATCAAGCAACCAAATCTATCAATATCCTTTTTTTATTGTAAAATGTAAAAACGGGGCTTGGTAATGGATGAAAGGAAATCGAAATTACACCACAACTCCCCAAGAAATGAATAAAAGTAAATATTTCTTATGTGTGTTTGATAGAGAGGTTAATATAGTATTAAAATATTATAAAAGCTAAAAAAAATGAGTTTTATTATTTTGATCAATTTTGCTTTGTCCAATGTTGCTTTGGTCTTGTAGAACCTTTCTCCGTTATACTCACATAAAACTTTTAACTTAAAACCTACTGAAGTCCCACAGATATTTTGAAGCTTAGGTTTTCGAGAAATGAAACATATAAGCTCATGTGGAATTCTTTTCAACCGATGAGCTCAAAATTACTGATAAAAATTAAAATAAGAAAAGTTCTTTGCAAAGATTTGCAATAGCACTTTTATCAAAATTCCTTTTGAAATATTTGTTTTAATCCTTGAGAGATGTAAAACCAATTAAAGTTTCCATTTAAGAATTCGAAATAATATGGATATCAAGAAAAATATAATAAACACGAGATTATTATTCAATATAAAAATTATTCCTAATATAAAATATATTTATTACAGAGTTAATAACTACAATTAGTACCTGTACATTTTTCTGTTTTGTTTATGTTCGACTTCGGTTATGTTTATGCTCCTATGCTTATTGCATAGGAGCATAAACATAATTGAAGCAGTTTTTCACAAGCTTTATATGTGTGTCATTATTTTTTTTCAAATGAATAATTTTCATTGGATGTAGTTTATGTGGTTTTCTTTATTTATGCTACTATTCTTCGTAATATTTTTCAAAATTCTTCAATTTTTATGTGGTTTAAATGACTTACTTCTCTTCGCTTATGGCTTCAGTAACATAAGATGTAAAACAGTAATTTACGAAAAGTTTTCAAAGGTTTTCAATGCCTAATGAAATGGATGATTGAATGCAAGAAAAATAAATTTAAATACCACACTTCGATATGCGTTAAGTGCATTATGTGTATGCAGTTTATCATTTCAAGAAGTTTACGTGGAAAATAGAACTTGAAATTACTAGAAAGATACGCCGTTATATAATTCAGATTAAATACGCAGATCAGTAGGTAATAAAATAGCAACAAAATCTAGTATTGGAAATTTGAACTTAACTGGAACCACTTTAAAAAGTAAATGAATATATTCCATTGAAGTATAAATTGATAATGTTAACTTAGTATTAAATTTTTGTCAAATGATACTATACAAATTTCTTAACAAAAGAAAGCAGTATACACTTTTTTCAGATTACTATTATATACAATCTATAACAAACAAACAAAACAAAGAAAACTACGCACCAAGACGTTGCCTGATGATAATGAAATCTCGTATGCAAAGACATTTGTACCGAATAAGCAAATGATTAAAAATTGATATCCAATGAATGAATAGCGGGAGCTACAGCTCATCGGAACTCCTCACTCAGCAGGAGTCTATAAGAAGCTATTCTTAATATGATGGCCAAAATTTCTGTTGCATTGCGATTTAGGATACCTTTTAACGACTGAAAAAACACATCGCTACAGAATTCGAGCTAATTACGAGCAACTGTCAGAGTTTGAAAAATGTCGTATCATTGGATTGAAAGAGGCAGGATGAGCAAAACGTAGAATTGCTCGACATTTGGATCGAAGCGATGCGGCCATTAGAAGGTGCTGGCAAAAAAGGGTGGACAATGGCAGATTTCAATGTAATGATGGTAGCAATCAACTTAGGGCCACAGCAGATAGAGAGGACAGATTCATTGTCAGATCAACTGTCACAGCACCTAATTGATCGTTATCATTCACCTAATTCAACGTGTGACCTGCACGCGAGTGTCCACCATGACCATTCACAGACGGCTGATACAGCGAAATCTACACTCTTACCGATAGCTACGCCACCTGTCACTCTAGCCTGCACACTGTCGAGACAGATTTCAGTGGTGCTTGGCTGGATCAGGTTTGAATCATGATGACTGGGGATGTATAGTGTTTAGCGACGAATCCCGCTTCCAACTGTGTCCTGGCGATCATCGAAGATGTGTCTGGAGACGCCAGGTCAGCGTGCAGATCCCGCTTTCTTTATTGCACGCCACCCAGGTCCTCA
This sequence comes from Trichonephila clavata, assembly GCA_019973975.1. NCBI lineage: Eukaryota > Metazoa > Arthropoda > Arachnida > Araneae > Nephilidae > Trichonephila > Trichonephila clavata. The sequence goes on from BMAO01006811.1 coordinate 39,918, forward strand.
ACCAGGAGTTATGATCTAGGATGCAATTTCTTTTGGCAGCTGGACCCCTTTGGTTTTCAGTAGAAATTCACTTACAGCATAGCGGTACATTGACGACATTCTGAGAACTATTTTGCTACCATTCCTTTTGCAGTACCTTGGCTTTATTTTTCAGCAAGATAATGCCAGACGGCACTTGTTGCTTTAAACTGTTTTCCAGATTGTCAAACATTTCCTTAGCGAGCCAGATCACCATATCTCTCTCCATTCGAGCATGTCTGGGATATGATTGGAAGGCGGCTGCATCTGCCAGGAAATGCCGATGATCTGGTCCGACAATTGGAGCAAATTTTGCAAGAAATACCGCAGGAGATCATAAGGGTGCTTTATCCCTCTATGTCACGTCGTGTGTCAGCTTGCATCCAGGCTAGAGGTGGATCAATACCTTATTGAGCTCATTACTTTGTAATTATGTAACTCTGAAATAAATAATTCAAATCTTTGAAATTTTAAACATTTTCTATTCTGTACATTATCTTTCTATCCACCGCTTTTTGCCTTTATCGGACAACTCCTTCTTGGTGCTTTTGTTATAGAGTTTATATCAAAATAATTCCTTTCTTTAAAAATAATGGTAAACACTTTTAAACTTGAGTAACCTACATATTTGGGTTCCTAGTGACAAAAAGTGCTGCTAATTTGTTGAAAATTAAATAACATGGAACAAAAGTAAAGCAGCAAATATTTATAGTGGCGATATATAGGTATAAAATATCTATTTTCTCTTGAAAATGCTTATGTATTATTGGTTGAAACCCTTTTGCACCGATCCTCTGTCAGATCGTATTACTTAATATGACTTCGCGCTATCATGTTACACAGGAAATTAAACATTCCTTATTTAAACTATTTCAAAATTTCTATAGTCAGAAACCTAAGTATCCTATAGCATGGAAATAAAGGTACATTCTTAGCTCCATATAAAATATATTTGAATATAAAAGTCACGTTCGGAAAGAAAATAACATGAGCCTATTTGGCAAAACTAGTGTCTAGTTACAAGAGAGAAAGGAAGTTATTTGCACTTTCATGTAGCAATTGAAAATCATTTTCCCCAGAAATTTTTTTGTCGTATCCAGGAAATTTTCAAATTTTACTCACTCATAACTTTTTACTTTTCTTAAAACTACGATGTAACGAAAATTCGATAATTTCAGAGGTTTCAATATTCTGTAGAATCTATAACATTAGATTTACTTAAGGAATCCAACTACATTCGGAAACGTGATTTTGCAAAAGCGTACAAACGAATACTTTTTTAATATTTAGTGTCACTTAGATTAGAATATATGTATAAAATTGTTTCAAGAATATTATTAGAATAAACAAATTATTTAAATGCGATATTTTGGTAAAAGATGAACATGGAATTATTTATTTCCAAAACATTCTACTTTTATGAAAAATGCTTCGAAAATAATAATATTTTGCCCATGTATAGCTCAGACTTCTGTACAGAGCCTGAACTAGGATTTTTGAGCTATATAACTTAGGAGTGGATTTATCCATATTTTAATACATCAAAATGAAAACATTTAAGGAAAATAACACCGATTATTATTTCAGTTGGTAGTAACTCTGAAGAAAATGTGAATTTTTCAACAAATCTAGTTCAGGCTATCTGGAAAAGTCTTAGCTATCAACTTGTTATGTTTATTACGTAATTTTCGTTATTTTTGTAAATACGTTACACAGTAAACATGTAACTAAATGCATTGTAAACCCATTGTTTATCTGTCGAGTCTAATGTCATTCAGACAATAATAAACATAGTGAAATTATTAGTGCGAAAGAAATTTAATTCATGAAATTATAAAGTTTGTTGAAATTACATTTATTTTATCCAGTTAAAATTTTAAATACATTTACTCACATAAAATTTTAATGAATGAATGAAAATTTATTAACGTCATACTACAAAGCAACACAAGATTTTCTAGTGATGGACTTCATAATTTTAAATCTAGATCAAGTGGCGAGGACGACACCTGATCTGGAACCCTCTCTTCAAACTGCCACACCACGTCAATGGTAAGACATTGAGCAACGACAGATTTAACGGGTATCAACCTCTAAACCTCTTTCCAGCGGGTATTCAGTGGTACTGGGTCGCCAACTTATGACAAGCTGGCCACGAGGTCATGACCATGACCACTAGGCTACCGCAAACCATTATTTAAAATGAGATTGATCTAAATTTGAAATCTGAACAGATTTTTCATATTTTAACTTCCCATTTAAGACGGATAGAACACGAACCATTTTAAATCGACTAAAAATAAAATTAAATGTAAATATCATTGATAAAATTGTGTTTTCTTTCGTCAATTTTGTACGTGTTGGAGTTATATTAACTCCTTAACAGCCGATTATAAAAGTTAAACAATTCGCTCCCCAGTTCGACCGTTTTTCAAATAGGACGTGCGTCTGCGGTTTGTTGGGAGGGGGGGGGGAGAAAAGGCACAAGTAAGCTTATTTTTCGCTGAAAGAAGTAAATCCTTCGCAAACACTGTCAGGGGTATTGCATTCCAAACTCTTTGGAATAGTTTTATTGATAGCAGCTCAAAGAACAGAATCGGTTTTTTCAAAGCCGAATATACATCCAGGGCACTCAACGCATTAGCTGAGCAAGACGTATATATACGTCGGTGGCAGTTAAGAGGCAACGTCGCTCTATAAGGCAATACGTGGACTAATGGCGGCGAATCTCGTAATTTCGAGCATCAGTCAAGTGATAAAAACGACACATGAGCTGTACACTCTCCCTTTCATCAACCACACCAAGCCAACGATAGGAGTTCGAGCACAACAGATTTAACGTGCATCAGCCTCCTCTATACGCAGGGTTTTCAGTGGCACCAGGGCTTGAACCCACGACAGGCCGGCCGCGAGTTTGTGACCACACCCACTAGGCTGTCGCGTCCACTCATTAACCCCTTAATAGCCACCGCGCATATATACGTTTCACTCAACATATGCGTTATGTGCCCCGGACGTATACATTCGTTCTTCCAAAATACGATTCTTTTCTTTGCGCTGCTATCAGAAGAATTATTCCGAAGGCTTTGGAATGCAATAAAATGACCTTGACAGTGTTTGGAAGGATTTATTTATTTTCAGAGAAACATTTACCTATTTATGCCTTTTCTTCCCCCCCCCCCTAATACACAACATACCCTCACCTATGTGAAAAACTGTGATACTGAAAGAGACTTTAACTTTTAATCGGCAGTTAAGAAGTTAATTTTACGAACCAGAAAACCAGAATACTAGTTGATAAATGCAAATATTCTCTAAAATCTGGTAAGAGTACATTTGTTAATTTATTACGTATGAAAATCCTAAGCTCTAAATTTGAAAAATTTATTAAAAAATTGGATACACATAACTATTGTTTCAAGGAAAACTAAACAGAACTTGTGAATGCACTTTTTAGGAAGTGGAATACACACAAATACACATACTAGCTGCTCTGAAAAGATACGCGATGTGGTATCTTTTCCGATAGTTATTTTCTTTCCCTTCTCGAAGAATTCCCTAAGCCTCAATCTTACACCATTTTGCTTTCAATAATGTTTTTTTATTTTTGTTCTGGGGATCTTTGATTCTCATTTGATGTTTCGAATCGAAGTGCTTAGCTTAGACTTTATTCTAATAGTATCTAGCAATGCTAAGGAACATTCATTCTAATAGTGCATAACGGTAATGCTCTATAACTGACATTTGGTAAAACTAATCTATGGAATTGAGTTGAAAATAGTCATATTTTGTTCGTATTATCTGTTGGCTCTCTCTCTCTCTCTGTTACTTATAATTCTTTCCCGAGTTTAGCTCTAATAATATTCCTACAGATTCCCGAGATTCTTGCAAAGCTAAAGGTTAATTAATTTTTATTCTTTAATAGGCATTAAATTGTTTAATTCTATTAACCCCTTAAATGGGGATTGAAAATTATGTATTTCACTCCCCAGTGCCGCCGGTTTTCACATAGGCACGCGTTTGGGGTACATTGAAAGGGGGGTTGGAGGCGCAACTAAACAAATTTTTCCTTGAAATAAATAAATCCTTTGAAAACATTATCAAGGTTATTTTATTATATTATAAAGCCTCCAAAATAGTTTTGCTGATAGTTGCGCAAAAAAAAAAAGAATCGTATTTTGGAAGGACGAATATATACGTAATGCGCACATAACGTGCAAGTTTAGCGAGACGAATATATACGTTAGACGCACTTAAGGGGTTAAAATATAACAGTATAATTTGAAATATAATAAAGCAAGTTCAGTCTTTAAATACTTTTAAAAACAAGTAATATATAAAAAAAATTTTAAGTCGATTCCTACTTTGAATGGGTGAATAGAAAGTATTTTATAAACGATTGAAAATTTGAACGATATATATATGTATAAATATATACATAGGGAGAGAGTGAACTAATAGTAGGAATTGAAAAAAAGAGCATGGTTTGTCTGCATTGTTGTAACAATACACACCCGGTTTGGCTAGTTTGGATGAAAAACCGATTTTCGACGCCAAATTTTGTCATTGTTTTAACAGTTACATTGTTATAACAATGGAGACAACTCCAAGTTGGCGTCGAAAACCGATAATTAATTAAATTAAATTAATGAATTACTATTTGAAAAAATTGTATTAACATCAAAAGTGTCATCCAGTACAAGTTTTAAAAAGTTTATTTGAACTTGATTGGATGAAAGAAAGTATTTTATTAACGATTGAAAATTTGAACAAGATAAATATATATATGAATATATATATAATATATACATATATATAGTCATAAACTGAGGGAGTGTATGTTAAAGTCACACTATGAAGCGACACAAGAGCTATAAGCGGGCCTCGTAAATTTGAATCATGGTCAAGTGATGAGAACGACACCTGAGCTGGCACCTCCTCACCGAATTTCACACCACTTCAGTGGGAGGACATTGAGCCACAACAGATTTAACATGCATAAGCCCCTCTACACGGCGGTTTTTCAATGGCACCAGGACTCGAACTCATGACACGAGTGACCATAACCATTGGGCTATTACGTTCAAGAACCACAAGCTGAATAATAAGAATTGCGCATATTTAATTCTAATTTTTGTTAGGGTTAAACTATTTTATACATCATTACACAGTAGAAATGTATGTCAAAGTATAAAATTTTTAGATTGCATTAACATTGTATTTAAACATTTACGTGCATTGAAAAGTTATGAAACATGGTTTTTTTTGGGAGTAAAGTCTAATTTGCTAACATTTATACAATGATTTGAAATAAGCTTAGGTATGGGAAAAATGTGAGTTTCCCTGAGGTTTAATAAATAACTTAAAAAAAATAGCCGTTACCCGCACTTATTTCAAGATGTTGTATGATATTTTGTTGTTTTCGAGTTACAGGTATCTAAGTGTTATCATTAACCTTTCGATTATATTGAAAGACATTCTTATATAGCTCTTGTCTCTTGATTTAAAAAGGACAAGATTGGAATTCCTAAAACGGAAGTATAATTATCTTTTCCACCCCCTGTAATCTCGCCCCAGAGTTGATTTCCACAAAATCCATTTTAGTAGATCTCTATTCAACAAAAGAAACGTGTTTGGCGAATTCCAAGTTTGCAAGAGTCTAATAGCTCAAAAGCGGGAATTTTCTCTCTAATTTTCTTGAAAATCCCTTGAACCCAAACCCGTTTCTATCGGATCTCTACTCAACAAAAGAAACTTTTTTGAGTACATACCAAAATTCAAGTCTGTAGTTCCGGATATCTCGAGTTGAGTGAGTCGCTTTTTTTTCATAAATATATATATTTACTACCAAGCTATTTCTTCAAAAGAGAAATTCAAATAGTTGCAATTTATTTTACAATAAATCCGCAAGCAGCTCACATAAAAAGCTTTTATTACTATTAATGAGTACATTTTTATAAAACATTTGACAATCTATTGTTATTATGAGCAGTTTGTGGATTTATTAGTTTTTTTCGAGGAGAAAAAAAATTACAGCTTTACTTGAAAAATTATATTATAAAACTCTATTTTATTCATTAATTTAATATTGTAGTTTTCTGCCATAAAAATACTCTAAAGTGTCTGTATCTGTCGTGACTTTATAGAACGTACTCTTAAGAGTCTTTAATAAAACCTTCGTGAATCACAAAATATGTATTCCTTCTAAAATTCAGAAGTTTTCTGTTCATATTTTTGAATAAATGTCGTATTATTTTTCAATTAATGTAACTCATCAAATGTCAATGATTTATTTTAAGAATGGTTGTAATTATACAAATGTGTAAACTGAAAATATTAATGATTGAAGGGATAGTAAGAAATAAATGTGAATAATTTTTTAATGTTATCATTTTTGTAAACAAATGAAAATTTTTCAACTTCATTCAATTCCTACTATTAGTTCTCTCTCTCTCTCTGTATATATATAAATATATATATATATATGTGGGTGTCTTGTTCAAATTTTCAATCATGAATAAAATACTTTCTATTCATCCATTCAAGTTCAAATACATTTGTTTAAACTTGTAGTGGGTGACACTTGATGTTACTACAGATATTGCAAATATTAATTCATTAATTAAATTAAAAAAATGAATAAATGGAAACAAAAATAATAGTCCAACAGAATATATAAAAAGGAAAATCACTCGCTGTGTCCCTGTAGCACAATAGGATTGCGCTTTGGATTTCTAATCCAAAGGTCGTGGGTTTGAATCCCACCTGGGATGGCCTCATATCTGAAGATGTGATTTCTTCTTGCTATACTATTTTATTGGAATAATTAAATTTAATTAATGAATAAATAGTAACAAAGAAAAAAAATAGTCCAACACCCTATATAGAAAGGAAAACAGAAAATTGCAAGGAAAATCGCTTTCTATTTTGTCACTTAAAATTGTGATTCTGTCATATGTTTATACATATTTATATTACTTTTAACTATTTAATAAAAAGCACGAAAATAAAATTTTTCTCTTTGTCGACCTAAATAGGAATTGACTTAAATTTTTTTTATATTACTTGTTTTTTTATGAAATTCTTATCCAGTCCACTTGATTCCTATAATAAATATTTTTGCTTGTCCATGTGTGTCTGCGTCTCCTAACACTACAAAAACAACTATTTTTTCGTTAGGCTCCCAACAGTCGTCTTAGATGGTGTTTCAACGATTCTCACAATTTTATTCTATGCAGTTTCTTTGAAGAGAATTGAAACTTTATCCTTTTAGGAAAATATACTTTTCAAAATGATGAGAGCTATTTCGGGAGATAATATTTCCGTCAACATATCATGACGTATTCTGAATTTATTTTTGACCGTAAAAATTTTCAGAATACTTCCTTTGGCTATGAAGACCACTTGAAACTATCGCTAAACCAACATTGAAGTGGGCTCTTGAAAAAAAAATACGATTTGTTCGGACTTAAGTTTGTGCCAATAATATCGGAAACTACTTGGTTCGTCTAATTTGTACTTTTTTTAGCAGAACAAAAACATGGCTCTACTTGACCAAGCATTATTTGGTATTTTAACTATTTTCATTCGACATGCGGTATTTTCTTTTCATAAAAACTTCTAGGCTTTATTTTCACTTACTTACGTAAAATATTTGGTTTCTTAAAGGCAATTTAGACGATGATTTCAGTAAAGCATTTTTATCGTTTTCTGAAGTTAAAAGTTCTCATGATTTTAAGATTTGTTGGGAATTTTTGTGTAAGAGGAGTTGCTAAAACTATTCTTTTCCTCGGCTTCTTCGCTAAGCCTAATTCTCGTTACATTTTTTTAGAACATTACCACGCGTTCTATTTATTCTTCATAATTTCAAAATAAACTCTAAAAAATCACTGAATTAAAACATGACGCATATTTAAATTTAAAATATTACATTTATCAACATGTGAATATAATTCAGTTTCGGCATGATTTGGCAACAAAAGTTTTTCGTTAATTTTATTATTTAATTTTACTAAGCGTCGAAAAAATAATTGAAAATTAATTGATTACATTAATTTGTATTTACTTAAAATATCTCAAATTCAAAGATGACTATTTAAATCTAAATCTCGTTTGCTTTTTCAAGAATTGTTTTGGCAGTTTTTCTTTATTGTTTATATATTGTATAAAGTACAACACCTGCAGAGTGAGTTAAGACAGATGGTTTTGTTAATATTATTGAAAAAATTATTTATAATATCAAAAGAAATAATTGTAAAAATATTAGATAAAGAATAAGATATTTTTTTCATTTGCTTTGTAATTTAAGAACAAGTTTTCAAAATATTAAATATAAAACAACTGGATTTCTTAAAACATGTATAAAACACTTTTTTTGCTGTTTTTGTTATATTCTACTTATTTTTTATTTTTTACTAATTATCATCTCCACATCTGTTCATTTTTCTCTACTAAGTTATTATGAATTTTTTAATGATTAAAAAAACATATTCATTCGTTTTCCTTTTAGTGACAAAAAATCTATTTCCAAGAAAATATAAATATTTTTTTGTCAGTAATGAGATTTATGGCATACTTAAAGATGAAGCAAATTATTCTAAAAAAATAAAAAGAACGAAAAAATGAAACAGATGCCACATAGTTTATTAAATTGAACTTTAAAAAATATTTGACTACATATGATAAAATTTAGTGCATACAAGTACAAAAACCAATGAAACATGAATACTTTTTGAATGTTACTAAATAATAAGAAAACCCATTACAAAGTTGTTGGAGAGATCAAACATTTAATTTAACAGAATTTATCTCAAATAGTAATTTTTAATTCCATAACCTGAGGCTACAGTTATTCTTTCAGATACTTTTTTCCATTACCTTCGGAAAAATACAACATATTTATTTAGGAGAGTAATTTTAAATTTTGATTAACATAAAAAAAATCAAATTGTATCAAAATTATTTTTTTAAATAATAAAATCATAATAAAAATATTTTTTAAAGATCTCCTTTCGTTTGACCAATGTTTATTTTACTGTCTTTCAGAAATAAATGACTTTTACGAAAAAAAAAGGGCTCGCTAAAGAAAAATGAAAACTATAAATAAAAGCTCTTTATATGAAATATTAGTTTCAAAAATGTCACTAAATTTCCATTTCTAAATTAGTTTTTTTGCATTCGATATATATGAAATAATAGTACTTAATAAATGAGTGATTGAAAGATTTTGGGTAAGTAAAACATTTTTTGTTTTTCTTGTTACAGTTGCTTTGCGTTTTGGTTATTTAGAAGATTAATATTTACAGTTAAACAGATAGGCTGAAATGTATTATTCTCAAGTTTTAAAACTTCTAATATTTTTAAATTAGATAAAATTTTATCTGAAAATAAATTTGTGGTGGTGTGTGAATAAAATGACTTATACATTATTTAATATATGCATTTCTAATAATTATTACAATGAATAATAGATTTTTTGTCATTTTTTATAAGTAAAATAATAAAAATTTCAAAAAATAAATTATGCTTCTAAATATGCATTAAGATTAGTTGTTTATAACATGTATAACATGAATTTGAATTAATAAACATTAATTGTGATAGTACTTGACTTGATCAAATATATAAGTATATTGCAATAAACTAAATGCCATTTTTTTACATCACAAAAATATTACAAATTATTGCATTGTTAAAAAGTTGTAGTTTTTCTTTTGAAAAAAGAGTAGTTAAAATTTACAAAATATTTATTTACAAAATTGCTTGGAAAATTTGTTATTTTTATATATTTAAATAAATAAATATTTTATATAAGAAGTCATAACAACTGAGTAAAAAAATGCTGATGCACTCTCTTCAGGTGCATACCCAGAATATTACTGAAAAAGATTAATTTCTTCTTAAAATTGATTAGAATTATAGTATAGAAGCAATTAAGGTATCCGCTAAGATAAAAAAGATTTTTTGGAGAAAATTTCAAAATTATTAATTGTATTTTTTATTCAAAAAATATTTGAAATTTTTTTTCTAGATTTTTTTTCCTACTGAAACTGTGGACGTAGGTGTGCAGTCAAAAGTTTTTAATGTGAGAGAAATTTTAAAAAAAATCACAAGTTGAAATTTTGACAAAAACATTCCTTTTTTTCCCTTCTATTTTGAAAAATTTATTTACTATATATATAAAAAATTAAATCACATAAAAATATTTTTTTAAAAAATCTGGCTTATTTGATGTTTTTATTTTTGTTTCGTAGGTAATTTTTATCTTTAAGTCCATTTTCTAAGAAACTGTATTTTTAGACATAAATCAATTTCTAAAATGCTGATAACGGAAAAGAATTTCCATATATTATATGCAATTTGGACGATTTTTTACACTGTTCTTGAATTCGAAGTAGTATACGCGCG
>BMAO01006812.1:0-67681 GCA_019973975.1 Trichonephila clavata
TCGCTGGGTATTCATGATGTTTTATAAATTTTTACTGCTTATATATATGTATAAATTATTGATATCTAAGTCCTAGCATTAAGAATTCGATTGAATTGAAAAATATACTTATACCTGTAACTGTCACCTGTTGATAAAAAAAAGGGGGCAGAACTCATCTAATTTGTATTTTCTAAAAATCTCTAAAATTGAAGCATAGAATGAAGTTTGCTCTTTCGTAACTCAAAAGCCAAGTGGATTCCCGCAAAACCAATTTTCGGTGGATCTCTACTCCGTAAATTGAACATGCAAGCCAAATTTCAAGTCTAAATCTAACAGAAAAAAGCAAAAGTTTTACTATAAATATCCCCGTAATCCCGTTGAGAGCCGTTTTCCAAAATAACCGCTCTTAGCGGATTTCAATTCAACAAAAGAAAAATGCAAACCAAATTTCATTATTATAGTCCTTGTAGCTCGAAAAAAGTAATTTTTTTTTGTCAATACGTCCCAGTAACCCCCTGCAACCCCCAGAACTTGATTTGCTTAAAATTTATTCTTAGTGGATCCCTATTCAACAAAAGAAACATGCTTAACAAATTTCAAGTATATGGGTCTAACAATTAAAAACAAGAATTTTTTTCTGTAACTCCTCTTGACCCCTCGCAAACATCTTTAGGGGTCAATTTTCATTTTACTCTTTGTTAGAGGAACTCTATTTCATGAAAAGAACATGCCTACCAATTTTCAATCAGGATGATCAAGTAGTTTAAAAATGGAAATATTTATCGATTACGCCTCTTAATCTCCCGAAATTGAACTTGGTAGTTGATATTCGCGAAACCCATTTTGTAGCGGTTCTCTACTTTACGAAAGGAATCTGCTTATCAAATTTCAAGACTATACGTCTAACAGTTTAAAAATGGGGGTAATTGTCTATAACGCCACTTGAGCCCCCGCAACGCCACTTCTGGGTCTGTTTTCACAAAACCCATTTTGTAGGGGAATTGAACTCTATGAAAGGAATCTGCTTAGCAAAATTTGAAGACTGTGCGTCCAATTAATTAAAAATGCAAAAAAATTATCAATAACGCCCCTTGAACCCCCCGCAACACCACCTAGGGGTCGATTTTCACAAAACACATTTTGCAGTGTATTTCTATCCTATGAGAGGAATCTGCTAACCAAATTTCAAGACTGTGAGTCTAATAGTTTTAAAAAAAAATAATTATTTATATCTGCCCTTAACCCCCCGCAACACCTCTTGGGGGTCAATTTTCTCCAAACCCGTTTTGTAGCGGATATTTACTCCATGAAAGAAACATTCCTACCAATTTTCAAGCAGCTAGGTCAAATAGTTTAAAACCGAAAATATTTATCTCTTACGCCACTTATTCCCCTGCAACGCCACTTAGAGGTCTGTTTTCACAAAACCTTCTTATAGCTGATCTCTACTCTATGAAAGAAATCTTTTTATCAAATATAAAGACTGTGCGTCTAATAGTTTAAAAATGGAAATAATTATCTATAACGCCCCTTAAGTCCCCTCAACGCCACTTGGGGGCAATTTTCACGAAACCCATTTTTAGCGTATCTCTACCCTATGAGAGGAATCTGCTTACTAAGTTTCAAGACTGTACGTCTAATAACTTAAAAATAGGAATTTATAACGCCCCTTAAACCCCCCGCAACACCCCTTGGGGTCAATTTTCCGAAAACCCATTTTGTAGCGGATATTTACTCCAGGAAAGAAACTTACCTACCAATTTTCAAGCAGGTAGGTGAAGTAGTTTAAAAACGGATATATTTATCTATTACGCCCCTTAACCCCCGCAACGCCACTTAGAAGTCTGTTTTCACAAAACCCGTTTTGTAACTGATCATTATTCTACGAAAGGAATCTATATATCAAATTTAAAGACAGTGCATCAAATAGTTTAAAAATGGAAATAATTATCTATAACGCTCCCTAAGCCCCTACAACGCCACTTGGGGGTCGATTTTCAGCAAACTCATTTTGTAGCGGATCTCTATTCTCTAAAAGGAATCCGCTTACCCAATTTCAAGATTGTACGTCTAATAACTTAAAAATAGGAATTTATAACGCCCCTTAAACCCCCCGCCCCCGCAACACCCCGTGGGGATCAATTTTCCCAAAACCCATTTTGTAGCGGATATTTACTCCAGGAATGAAACTTACCTACCAATTTTCAAGCAGGTAGGTGAAGTAGTTTAAAAACGGATATATTTATCTATTACGCCCCTTAATCCCCGCAACGCCACTTAGAAGTCTGTTTTCTCAAAACCCGTTTTGTAACTGATCATTATTCTACGAAAGGAATCTATATATCAAATTTAAAGACAGTGCGTCAAATAGTTTAAAAATGGAAATAATTATCTATAACGCCCCCTAAGCCCCTGCAACGCCACTTGGGAGCCGATTTTCAGCAAACTCATTTTGTAGCGGATCTCTACTCTCTGAAAGGAATCCGCTTACCCAATTTCAAGATTGTACATCAAGTAGTTTAAACATGGAAACAATTAATATTAAAGCCCTTAACCCCCCGTAACGCCCCTTGCGTTTCGAATTTCGGAAAATCCTTTCTTAGCTGATGTCTACTCTATCAAAGGAACATGTCTACCAAATTTCAAGTCTGTAGGTTGAATAGTTCCAGAGATTTCGTGACTAGTCAGTCAGTCAGTCAGTGAGTGAGTCGCTTTTCTCCTTTATATATATAGATAATGATCTCGGAATTTTAATAGATGCTTCAAGGGCTGATTACACATAAATATCGATGAAAACATTTGTGTTCCTTTTTTTTTTAATTTTAAATATTTGTGTGCATTTCAGACTGTATAGCTTTATCACAGCTTAAATATCCGTTCTTTGACTTTGAAGAGCTTAAACATAGTCCTGCTGTTCCATAATATTTATCTCGCTTCATCTTTTTTACTGTTAAATTATTTAATTCATTTGTGTCTTAATTACTCCTACATCTTGTCAAGAAGTCGTGCGTTGATATATCTATATCAAACTTCAATTGACACTCTTATATCTAGTTATTTTAATGTGTACGTAAAAATCAACTTTCTCAATTAGTTTATTATTTCCTTATTCCGTTGTATTTAATTTGTCACTTTCCAGAAATTTTGTATTAAAATATTTTTTACTCCCTTTTCTTTTCATTTATATTTTCACATATTCTGATAACATCGGCAATCAAAAAACTTTAAAAGGAATTATAAATGTACTGTTTTTTTATGTGTGTATAACTCAGTGTGAATCCTGTTAATACTGGTTAGATTATTTTGCTCCTCAATAACAAAAAGCGTATTGCTTGGATTTTTTACTGTAATGTGCGATGAATATTTCTGCAATTTTATACAGTAGTTTTCAAGACTTGTACGTGTTGATAAATTTTGTATTATTTCATAAACACTGACAATTAAATCCTTACAAATTAGCAAATGGTAACTATACCGTTGTAAATAATGTGTAATAAAATTACCTATTTTTCTGCATCATTTTCATCTTTATATTTGTCATTTGATGCTTTGTGAATGCAATTACTTTTTGTACTGAAATTTATTAAAATGTATTTCTGTAGGAATGTTTCACTTACAATTTATTCTGATACTTTTTCCCCCCGTATTACTTTGCTCTAAGACAAATTTTACTATGGGTTTTCCTCTCCAGATTATTTTTAAAAAAAGCTTTTAGAGACAATTTGTCCTAAAGATTATTAAAAAAAATTTTAAATTATTATCTATACATCATTTTATTTTATGTGATTGTACAATATTTTTTCCAATTCTGGAGCAACATGCGTACGGTTCTACATTTACTTATTTTTATTCATAATTAACTATGTATTTACTCCCTATAGATATACATTTTTATCGAAGTACTTCATCTCTACAACCATTAATCATCACCCATTTATATTGGCATCCTTTCTTTATCTTCAGAATTGAAATTTCACTCTTTCTTCGCTATTTAATGATCATTTTCTTGCTCATTTGTCTGAGACTTCTCATTGACATCATTTATCAAAGATCAGAGTGATGGAAAACTTCTGTCAATGTAAAATCCTTTTTACTTGGGCTATGATTGCCTCGCCATCGACTTTCTATCGTTCCCCGTATTTCGTGGATATCATTCCTGCCCTCATTCCATTTAATGTTCTGTAATCAGAGGAAGGCTTTCGATTAATCCCCTTAAGGCTCAATCGATAGAAGATTCGATCGTAGTTCGTAATGATTGTTCATTTTATGACGGTGACTTGTTTTCCCGTGATGTTTTGTTAGCGGGTTTTTTCCCTTAAATGTCTTTAGATCTTTTTCTTTTTTTTAGAAATTTTTCTATATTTTGGTGAAAGGGTTGTAAACTAATTGAACGTATTCATATTAATTGTAATTTGTTAAACATTTTGTTTTAGAATTGTGGAAGTGTACTAAATATACTTCTCTAATAAAGCTAGCTTCATAAAACACGACGTTATCATAATAAATTTGCATTATAAGTTTCGGCATTATCGGAATAAAAAAGAAATCGTGCCTGCAATTAGGGTACTGAACAGCCACTTATTACCGGGTAGTTTTATGAAAATAAGCTGCAGCGTTACAGTGTTGCCGCTGGAGAACTTAGGTTAGTATTAAAAAGAGAAAGCTGAATTCCCGTAACAATTGATATCAAGGGTCCGTCAAATGCGTTTTCTGCGTTAGAGACAGCTATGGAATGGCACGAACAACAATCAGAGTGCTGTCTTACTCAACTACTGCTACTCAAAAGAATCAGAGACTTTGCAGCGAAAAAACGAAGGTGTACAACGGTACAGCGAAAAATAAGTGATTGTTTTCCACAATAAACGTAAAATTGCGACATTTTACACTTACTTTGCTTTTTTTTTTTCAAGCACGTTTCCCGCATGTGATGATTTTCAATATTCGTATTGTGTCCAGTTTCATATACTGCATGGATCGCATTCGGTTTTCGGTTATCCGAACAATCACGTATCTGAACGGTGTCCGGTCCCAATTGATTTGGATAAACGACGTTCTACTGTACATCAGTGTGGTCCAACCCGTGGGTCGCATGCGACCTTATTCATTTTGTTGGCAATTCATTGATTTCATTCAATGGTTTCTGTTTTGTTTTGCTGCCCTTTTTACTGTTTAAAATATGTTAATAAAAGATTTGCATACGTCTTATTGTTTTACATAACAATAAACAAAATAAATTTTACTTGCGCAAAGGCCGTGTAAAACTCTTCAGAATGCAAACTGGTTGGCGTTGATCAGTAAAATTCAAGGAAATGCCATTAGCAGTATTGGCAACAACATTTCAGGATAGAGTGACCAATGCTAAACATTATTTTCTTCCCGCTGTCCTGCAGGGCATTCAAAATAGGAAGATTCATCGGGAAACCGCTGACATTAGCAACGCTTCTCAATAGATAAGAGCACTTTATAATTTTTATTTTACTTATAATTGCCATTTCGATATTAAATTTTTTTTTCTTCACCATTATAATCTGGAGTATGCATACTGCGATTTTCACTTTCATTCCACACTGCCTAAAATGGCGATTGCATGCTGAAGAAACAATAATTTTTGTCCAAGTATCTGGGAAGCTACTCTTGTGTTGAACGTAATAGGGAAAAAAAAACTGTTGTATGTTTTCCATTATCAATTATTGATTTTTACCCGTCAATATGTCATTGACGGGTAAATCATGATACAAATGATGATTTGACTATTCACTGCATTAAGCATTTTCTCGTTTTTCAACTTCAAACTTTTTTTTTCAAGATTTGAAGAATTTAAAGATTGGTGAATTGTTCATAGTTTAAACTAAATATTAATTTTAAGTGTGCGTATTTCTTGAAACACATTTATTATTGCATAATTGTGCATAGTAAATAGTTCTCATTCATATTCTTCGAAAGAGAGATTCATGCAAAATTTCCTGAGACTCTTAAAGTATTTTTTCCCCCCCGTTTAATCCAAGAATATTTTTAGTAAATAGTTGCTTTCCCCTTATATATTCATCAAAGCATTTAAGTACTTCCCTAAACTTTTTGCTTTGATCTTAAGCAAATATTTATGTGTACATTCTGTATTATTCTTCGGTTAGAAACAATTTATGTCATATGTCTCCATTATTTTTCTTTGAAAAAAAATATTTATATACGTTATTTTTTATTTTTTCCAATAGAATAGCAAAGACGGTTACTTTTTGCTTTAAAAAAGTAATCAATAACAATAGTTACAAAAAGGTAAAAATTAATCTTTTTTTTAAAGTTAATTTAATTTTTTTTTTTTTTTTTTTTTTTTTTTTTTTTTTTTGCAACGTAATAATGAAGAAAAAATTAATTTTGCGGTTAACCTCTTTTTTAAGTATAGTTCACTTAAATTGAATTTTTAAGTTGTGTCTGCCTTTTAAAATGACAAAAAAAAAAAAAAAAAAATTAAGATTTTATTTTGATTAAAAAATTTAGATATAGCATTCATTTATTTTTCGCTAGAAGATTTATAATTTTTTCTTTGCTTGAAGCGAAATCAGCTCTCTATATGTTTATATGTGTATCATATGTATAATTTTTGTTTCTTTTGTTTCTCTTATTATTATTCATTAATTTTCTCTCGATTAATTCTGATGGGCATTTAATTTCATGGTTTGTGTGTTTTTTGTTAATTTTCTTGTGGTTGTTTTCTTATGTCCTCTTATTTTCCTGTAGAAATTAGGGAAGTGCAGATTAAATTAATGTACATATTTGCAAAGCAAATTAAATACTCGATGTTATATTTCTATAAATGAATAGAATTCCACATGAAAATCTCAATCTTATACATTGCTTCTACGGTTGCCTTTTTTCCCGGATTTCATTTCCTTTTCCAGAACTGCATTTATTTATAGATATATTCGTGACCAAGAGAAATTCGGTTATCTTAATCTATATTTTGTTCACGTACTTCTCTTATTTCCTTTATCAGCTTGGATGTCATCTCGTGCAGGATTACATTTCTCTTTTTGTGTGTGTGTGTTTTTCCATGATTACTATATGTAAGCTTGATTTCGAATCAGCTTCAGATCATTTCAGTTTCGTTAGAATAGGTTTTTGGAACTTAATTAGTATAGATTTTGATATAATTTTAAATTGATATTTTTATGTTTATGTTTAAAAGTGTTTAGTTTCATGTTTTAACATTGTTTTTGATGGTTTATAATTATTGAGAAATATTTAGTAGCTATTTATTTATTTTTTAGACTGCTTGTTAAGAAAACAAAGGTAAATAATTACTTAATAATCCTACTTGACTTCGTGTATGGATCTGTTTATTTTGTTACAAATAAATAACTTTCTAAAACAAATGCTGCTTTTTAACACCTTTTTATTTGCTTCACTTGTATGTAACGGAATCTTTGAACTCGATATTTTTACCCACTTTAAAAGGTCAGATTAATTTGAAGTTTTGCTCACTTGTCCAGGGAAGATGACAATACAGTAATTGAATAATTTTGTCCCATTGTCCTGATCAGGATCATCAGACTTAACGATTTCCCATTTTCAGATCCCTTCCCGCATCTGACGACTAATTTCAGATTCCATTTTCAGATTTGGCGACTAAAAGATTAAAATGCAACTTTGTTCGATTACCTATAAAAGGGTGTTTTTTAGTTTTTTTAATCCATAATTTATTATAGGTATATTCTTAAAAATAATTAATTTGTTTATCCGGTTGAAATATCTTTGTAATTTTTCCTTATTTTTCTTGCCATTTAATTTTAACCCATAGACGGATATAGCATAGTAATTGAATAAGTAATCGTTTGATCAACTCTTCTCCCCCCCCCCCTCTCCTACTGAGTTTGATCTGTAGTTATCAGAATATATTTCTGTGGAAGTATTTTTCACGATGAAAATTTTTGTTGAATTAATTTAAGTTTGCTTATGAATTTCTTCTTTGGGATGAGATGAAAAAATTCGATTTTTTAGTATAAGAAGAAAGCATTTGAAAGTATGAAATCATTGGAAAATATGGGAAAACTTTCTAGAAGTTAAAATAAATAGTGACGAATATTTCAGTTTATCTTTTTAGAATATTGCATTTTTTGCTATAATTGATTGTGAGGGGAGGAACCCAATTTAATAAAAATAGTCAGAAATATAGTGGAAAAATATTTCCTAGTTATAGTGTGATTTATCTGAAACTCTTTATTATATCACTATAACAATTAGACATGCAACATATTTGACACATTTATGTTGTTGTTTCTTATCCCACTTGACCGACAGAAACATCTAGATCAAGTCCATGAACCCGTGCGTTTTTAAGCAATCAAAAACTGTAGTTGGACTTGAGAACAGCTGGCTCTTAGGGCATTCAATACAAGCAAAGATGTGGGCAGGAGCGGCTTGGTTCACATTGCATTTCGGACAAGAAGGGTAAACTTTAACACCATCCACATGCCGTTGAGCTCGAGTATGTCCACTTCGTAGTCTAACAAGAGTAGTTTCATCTGGCCTTCTGCTTGTCCCAAGTAAAGCAGCACCAGGGCGATTTCCTTCATACCATTCATGCACGGGAGCCTGCCTCCAAGAGGAACTGATATCTTGTTTAACCCGAGTAGCAATTTCTGAAAAAGTAAGACATCCACCATGTGTAGAATCTTTATGGCTGCCCTCGCGGGCCAAACCATCTGCAATCCCATTCCCATAGACATTCACGTGCGACGGTACCCACTGAAAAAAGATCTTAACATTAGCATTCAAGCTATTTAATAACTGTATAATACTCGTTGTCGTTCTGTCACCATGTCTCCACCATTCAGATAGATGCTGAATAGAGCTTCGGCTATCACTCAATATCCAAATATCTGTGTTGACACTCTCAGTAATTGACATTTATAACTGTATTTGTTAAAATTGTCATATTTTAATTATTATTTATACCATTTTGTGTGTGTGTGTAAATAATCAAATTTTAACCTGAGAAAAATAATTCACCAATATCTTATTTTAGTTGATAAAATATTAATTAGTAATACTCCTTTAAATGCTCATATGTGGAATCTATACATTTGTTTTGAACAGAGCATTGTACCTATTTGCTGTTCAAAGCTAAATACAATGATTTTGTTTATACAGACTTAAGAGCCAAATTGTCTTCTCATGTTAAAAATGCTGTTCATTCTATATTCTTACTCTCGTGTTTATAAATGTAATTCTAAACTATTTCATTTAAAAATATATTCTTGATATTCTTTTACATTTTTTAATAATCGATGAAAATGCATGGTAACAAATTACAAACAATACACTTCAAAAACTTATCGTGAAATATATTCAATATTTTAATTCTTTAAAAAGTTAATGAAGGTGTTTTAATGCAGTGGATTGCCTTTCACACATAATAAATAACCTAGCAGCGCACACACGTCTCACCTTATTTGTTATCTATCTGATCTCTTCTATTACATGGAAAAATCTTTTTAATTACTGGGTATGATAAGTTAAAACGCGCTCAATTTATCTCCTCTTAAAATTTTATGCTTCATTAATTGAGCCTTTTTTCCCCCTTACCATAAGAAAACTAATTGAAATACCTCTACTCACAAAATGGGGAGGGGGAAAAAAGGGAGATTGCATGCTTTATTTTCTCTCCCCGCTCTCTTTTATTAAAACTCATCTCGTATAAAAATGCATTTCGGTTCTAAAAACCCCTCATCTGTTTTGTCGATATATAAAAGGAGCTGGATCTTTATGAATAATTTTTTCGTAATAAAAACGTTTTTTTAGAACCTCTTCTCTTTTAGATCGTTTTCTCCATCTCAACACTAAAAATGCAGATATTTCTATCTCTTATATTTTTTCATAGTAATTTTTTTATTCTTTACTCTCAATTTAATTTTGCCCAAACGAAAAGATCATATTAAAACGCATAACACATTACGCGTGTTCTTAATTGAAGTAAATACTCTTGTTTTATACATTTTTTAAAAAAAAAAACCTTTTCTTTGAAGCAAATACTTGCTTCGCATTGAATTCCCTTGATTTTTTCACACATAAAAAATATTAAATATAAATCTGTTAGACATCTTGAATTGTAGATAATTGTGTGTGAGCATGTGTGTGTATTATGACAATCTGTTGTAATGTAAAAAAAGTATAAGTGTTATATAAATTTTGAAATGAAGGGCATTTAAAATTCCCCCCATCCATATTCCATTTACACTTATAGAGTTATTTTTTTCTCTTCCTTATTTGAAAAAATATTTTTTCGAAAGAAAATTGTCAGCTTAGATCGAAAGATATTTCACCACTTGTTCCATTTCTTAAAATTTATCGTATTGATATGTATTTTTCTAAGAGTTTGTTCAAATATTAAGTCAAATCCTTGAAATAAAAATACCGTTCATAGAGTGAAATATTTTAAGGTTTTTAAAATTATCTCTTTTTTTTTTTTTTTTTTTTACCATGTTTTTATTAACTCGCTTTCTTGTCTGTCCGGGTGGAATTTTGTAATTGATTTTAAACTAACTTCTCTATGAGCTAGAGACTTGAAATTTAGTCCGTAGCTTAGAAGTGGATGACAATGCAGGAAAATATGAAAAAAGAAGTTCTAGTCTCGAACCCGGATCCCCGAAGAGGGGGGCCCCGTTTTCGACAAAGAGCCCCATAACTCCGGAACTTACACGAAAAAAGACCACCTGTCAATAAATAGCACGGTTCGAGTTGCGTTTGCGTACATAATTTCGTTGCTTTGGGGGTCAAAAAGGGGCCCCTAGGTTACCATTTTTTTTATAAACTCGCTTTCTTGTATGTCTGTTGGGTAGAATTTTGTAATTGATTTTAAACTAACTTCCCGATGGGCTAGAGACTTGAATTTTGGGCTCTAGCTCAGAAGTGGATGACAATGCACGAAAATGGTTTTAAAAATATGGTATATAAAAAAAAATTTATTAAGAAAATTATTATTTAAGTTCGAGTTGAATTATAATAACTGTTACCATACTCTCATATTATGAGCAGAGCTCGACCAGTTAAAGATATAATACTGATGAACTTTAATATTTTGTCTCAAAAATCTTTTTAATAATAACTTTTTAAAAAATAAAAAAAAAGGAAATATTTTACTAGACTTTAGTGTTTTTCCATTATGATAAACCCAAATACATTTTTATCTGCGTTAAGTACTGGTGCCTACAATTGTTTTTGAATGGTCTTGGTCGAGAACTCGTGGCCACGGTTGCCCAGTGGTCATTGTCGCGAACTCGTAGCCGACCTTGTTTCTGTTTGAGTCGTGGGTTCGATTTTTGGTCTCATCAGACTTACGCATTAAAGTATTGATTGCACGCGAAAGATATCGAGGCTCAAAGTCCTAACGTTAATGTGGTGTGAAAATATGGGGAGTGGAATTCCAGCTCAGATTTGATCCTTGTCTTTTAATCGTGATTTACAGTATAAGATCCGTGTCTAGTAGCAGTCATTTAGTTTCAGAGCGCACTCTTAATAAAGAATGAATCATTCAGTTTGGAAAATACTGGACTTTAATTAACTCTCATGAGGTACAAAGCTCTAAGTCAAGGGTGGGCAAGCTTTTACTGGGTATTGGCTACTTCTATTTTTTTCCCCTCAAGGTGTTGCGATCGTCCCAATGGCATAGGTGTGGTGATCTAAGAAAAAGGTCTACAGTGTTTATTTTAATTTAATAATAAATACTTAATATATATATGTACTTACATACATAACTAAAAAAAAATCACTTTTAAGACAGCGTTTTAAGCAAAACTCAAGATACAAACAAAATAATAATAGTCATAAATCTAATATCAAATGATGCATTTGTTATCAAACTATTCAAAATACATTAAAAAAGAAAACATTTTCATCTAAAGTTTGTTCTTGTAGTTATAATCAGTGTAGAAGAGTTAATCTGCATACTGTCGGCAAATCTTGAATATTTCGGTATATGTATAATTACTTATTGCTAATCTTCAGGTGGTCACTCCAAAATGTCTTGGCGGCCCCCCGGTCGATCCGGATCAACTTAATGCCCAACCCTGCTTTAAATATTCGCATGATCCAAATTAAAATTTTTTATCCTTCTATTAAGAAAGATTTTTTGAAGATATAACTATTTTGTTGTTGTTGTTGTTGCGTTTTCAACAGCTTAGTCTTATAGCTAAAGAAATGGGGATTATTAAAACAATCAATTAACTTTTTATTTAACTTTCAATAACATAAATTAAAAGAAGCTCTAAATTCTTTTAACTTATATTATTCACCTATATTAAAAGTTAACTATTTTTTTATTATTTGCTACTAATTTCGGACTTTTAAAAATATTTACAGCTTTTATTAATAGCTGTTTGTTAGTTTTGGCTTAATTAATTCACTTCTACATAGATCTTTCAGATCAACCATCTTGAGTGAAAAATTAGCTCTTAAGTATTATATTTGTTTGTGATATATATGCACAGAATTAGATTAACATCTGAGTTTTGAGGACATCTTTTTAAAAGTACGGTAGATCTTAAGAATTAGGCAGAAATATACATGAGGGTTGATTTTTCTTTAAGTAATATGACTGGACGCAAAAATCTTCTAAATTCTATTAAATGTTGTTAAAAACAACAGAGAAAATGCTCTTAAATTTACAGTACTTCAACGTTAATTGAAAATTGCTGTTTTAGTTTTAAAATATACTTCATTTTATGTCTTTTCATGATTTGTCTACGTGTATTTAATTTACATTTTTCTCATATGAATGCTTTTCTGGTATCAACTATTTTTTCATTCTGCAAACGTACGTAACATTCAGATTTTTTTTTTCCATTAAATGTTTCAAAAAAAAAAAAGGGAAAAAAATTTTTTTAAGCATTTTTACATGAAAAATTTTCTTTTCTACATTTAATTGCTTTCGTAAGAACAGCTTTTAATAGAAATTGTTGGTCATTTTGTTTTTTAATGAAGATATATGTTAATCTTAAATTTTTTTCTGTACAATAAATTCTTCTCAGGTTTCAAACAGTAAAAAAGTTTAACTATGGAAGGAATCATCATACCTTTTTTACATATTTTTTTTAATATGTGAGTTTTTATTTCTTATCTCCATACTCAATGAATGTTGAAATTTTTTTTCCTATCATATAAAAATTCAGAATGCCTAAAACATAAACATTTCATTTTAATCGTGCAGTGACATTACAATTGCACGTTAAATTATTTTGTTTTGTTATTCCTATATTCTTCTCTAACAAGGTTTACATCTGTGTAATTCTTATCAAAACCCTTGAGGATTTTTTTCGTGTGTTTTTAGTGACCTTACTGCTCCTGAATGATAAATCTTCTCTTAAAGATCTTAAGAATAATTTTACTTTCCCGTCGTCAAGTCAACGTCCCACTTAATTAGAATGGAACTATACGCAAGAGATCATAATATGAAGTTCCAAGTTTTATACTTTATTTCTATCGCCATTCTGGGAAACTTATTCCTTTATAGATTGCAAATGTACTTATCGAAAACAGAATGAGTTAAGTTATGAAATGGATTTTGCTATGTATTTAATTTCAGATTTCTCTCATTAAAAGGCATTTAATTTATTCTGAAGTAATTTAATTTAATTTATCTTTCGAAAATATATTCAAAAATGCATTTCTTTATCGTTTTTTATCATTACAAATTATCGTTTTGTTGATGAAATTTTTACTACACTTGATAAAAGAAAATAATTTTATTAAAAAGAAAAGTTACACGCATTGTAATTATTACAGGTGTGTATTAATTATTAATGTAATTATATAAATACATATACTAATGAAGTTAAAGTGTTAAAAATTTATGAGTAACAGTTTAAGTTGGTAAAATGAAATGAGTTTTTTTAATATTAAATTATGCAAATAAAAAAAAGGAATTTGTAGAGATTCTTAAATATTGAATTATTTAATGCATAAATTCGTCTTTAAAATTGTAATTACTAAAAACTCGTACATTAAAAGTTTTTATGTTCTTTTTATGATTAACTGCATAAAGTGATAGTTTTAAAACATTGATTTTATTTGAGCTATTATTTTATAATTCAATGAACCAAACTATAAATGCATATAGGAAACACACACATAGTACTTTTTAGCTGCTTATATTGATTTTTTAAATTACTTTTTCTTAACCCCCGCTAGATTTTTTTACCCTTTAAAAAATTTTTTTTACTCTTAATATTTTTCAACAGTTTGAAGAATTTTTTTTTAACGATTATCCTCCGTTACATGTAACAGCTCGAATTCATAATCCTCAAACACTACAGTCATTAAGAGTCCAATGCAGTTTTTGAATTACTTAGAACTGTGAGATGATTTGCATATGGTAAGCATCAGGTGCCTTTACACATCCGGCCATTAGCCAATGCCGTTCTTGAATTCGAACCCTTCTGAATGGGGTTGCTGTTGTGAAATTTCATTCACCTTTCCAAATATAACTCCTCGTCAAAAGAGTGGTGGGAGGGAGTTTTAGTTCCCCGTTCGATATATTTTCTCTCCTGTTGTTCTGTGAGTGGATTGCAAATTAGATTGCTTTGAAAATTACATTTCATCGAATTGCTTTATTCGAAGGAAATTAATGTTGCGGACGATTTTTTTGTAATCGCTTGCGTTAAATGGAAATATTTTAAATAGATATTCTGTTTCTCCATCTCCTTTCAATTAAACTGAAAATATTTAGGTAAAATTATTTGACCCGTTTTTAGTCGTCTTTTATGAAAATGAAGTTTTTAGGGAAATTTCTCTCTTAATTTTTGTACTTTTTAAAAGTAAAATATGCTTTTCATGTCATATCTTTTTTTTTGTAAAAAAAATAAAAAGCGAAAGCTAGATTAAAATCGCATATTTCTATTTCAGCGGGAAATATTTATTCACTCTATTTTTTGTAGTTTAATCCCCCATGTGATGTCGAACCAATGTTTGTATCATAATTTGTATTAATATGTATAGTAAAATTTGTGTTGTTGCTTACATGCTAAGATTCGATTAGATTTGCTACCTACGAGGGGATGATTAGAAAAAAAGGTTTCAAGTCGAATAAAGAAATATTTATTAACAATAGACAGAAAATACAAAGGGGAATTAAGAGGCATACGTGTCTATCACATTTCGACCTAATAACCAAGTCTATTTAGGCATTTATCCGGACGCAGAACAACTTGTGTAACCCGTCTTGGTAGAAATCAGGTCCCTGTCCTTTGAGCCAGGTCTCGGCGTATGTTTTCACAGCACTGTCTTGAAATATCGCAGCACATCAGAAACTATATGATGCACGCTACCATAGCTCTGACCTAGTTGAGTTACCCGTTGATCATTTTGAATCATTTCTTCAATTCGTGCCGTGTTGATTTCTTCCGTTGAAGAATTTGACCGGCTGCTCCCTGCCATACTGTGGTTTTCGACATTCTGTCTGCCTGATTGAAAAGAATAACACCATTTCTCTACATGTTCTCTGCTCATTGCTTCTTCACCATAAACTTCCACGAATTGACTGCGAATGGCAGATGCGGACACAATTTTTAACCATAAAAATCGAATCACGGCTCGCACTTCCAAACGAGACCAATTTCCTAAGCGCCTTGCCATTTCAATCGTCCTGAACCGTCTGAGAACTTTCACTACCTACCCGCAAACCACTGTATGATAAGTAGCGCCATTTGTATCCACTGTGGGGAAACTTTATTTCTCCAATGTATGTAGTTTTCAAATGCTGCGGCGTGTAACCTTTTTTTCTGATCATCTCGTGTATATGTGTTCCTTCAAAATACAAAAAATGTTTGATTTGATTTTTTATTTCCGTATGATTTTATCTAGTCACCCCCCTCCCCCTAAATGAAATAACTTGATTCATGTTGTATTTCAAGCTTATATTCATATTTATCAATATTTTTCTTTTTTCTTAGTTGCATCTTGCAAAGCTTGATTCATTGAAGAGCAAAATTGCAGAGCTTACTACCATTATTCAGCATACTGCTCAAGAAAGAGATCTTATTGAAAGGCAGCTCAACAAAACTCAGGTAATCGATAATTACTTGAAATAAGTTATAATAATAGAAACATATTTCTCCCTCTTTTTTTGTGGTAATAATTCTGAATTAATATATTTTTTTATTTAAAACGTGAGTTATATTTTTTTTTGCAATTAATTTGTAATTAGTAAACTATTGTATCAGCAATCAGTTCTATCTTGAATAATAAATTATTTTTTAGTTGGATAGGTTAAGGTTAGTTCGAGAGCAGGAAGACAGATTAGACCAACAAGCCCAGCGATATGAAGAAAGGCTAACAGAGCTTCACAGTGTAATTGCCGAACTATCTAAAAAATTGGAAGCCCAGAGAGCTAATGTGATCAAGTGAGAATCATTTAATATAAGTATATTTTCTGAAAAATGAAACCCTTTTCTTTTCTTTTTTTCAAATCTTAAAATAGAAGGATATGCTAATCACAATCAATATAATCCTTTAAAATTGTAGTTCTGAAATATTTATTTCATTGTACTTCCTTTCCTTTTTCCTTGGAGAATTCCTAATAATGAATTAAAGTTCATTAAAATCCACAAAATACGATGCTTTTAAATGAGGATTCTTCCCCCTCTTTTTTCCTTCCTAATCTGGAATCTACTTTGTAGCTCAAATATTTCGAGTCCAAGACTCGACTGATTTGACTATTGACCAATATGGAGTTGTTAATTGATCTACGCTTTAGATAGGAGGTGTTTACAAAAAACACTGGATCATTTGAAATTCTATTCATGGTTTATTTTATCATATAATAATATTTTGTGCTGATAAATATATTTTTTAATATTTTACTTCAAAAGAAAATTTTTAAGGCTATATTCGAATTTATGAAATTGCAATTTTCTTGAAATGCTGAAAATAATTTACTTAGGAACTAAATGGATAACATAAAATATTATACTCTTATGCCTTAGTGTGGGAACTACTACTCAAAAAGACTATATTTCAACCAATTTATCCAATGATTATAATAACAAAAATAAGACGTTTTGTCATACATTTTGATAAAAAAAAAAAATTTATAAAGAAAGATAAAAGTTTTAAGCTGTTAGTGGTTGAAAAAACACTACAAGTTTCTCAATCCATTCCATAATTGTTTTTTACCCCTTTTTAGAGAAGAAGATGAATGTAGCCAACAATCTGGTGAAGAATCAAGACAAAGTGAAACTCAAAGTCATTGTACTAGTAATGATAACAATATCACGGAATCCTGTAGTGAGAGAGGTATACGATTTCAGTCTTTAATCATCTTTTGTATAAAATTCTAAATTTGAGAATATAGTCATTTTCAGGAAGAGAAAAGACAACTAACAGTTAATAGTAATTAAGGAAATGCATCTTGGAAGTATTCAGAATTGTTTGAAATTGTATATTGTATTTAAGTTTGATTTTAAAAAAAGAAAAAAAAAATTTTTTTTTTTTCTTTTCTTTCTAGAACTGTCTCGGTTTGGTGGTGAAGAAGATTCTCGGCATGAGATTTCTCGAACTATTTTGCAGGAAGGAGAAGAGGCCAGTAGTGGTCTGGGAGACAATGAAAGTTCCGAAGATCGACCAATGCAGGCAAGTTATTGATGCTTTGCAAGCTTATTTTTCTCTATTAATAATTTTTTTTTAAAAAAAGAACAATTTTTGCACTGAAAAATTAATTTCATTGTAAAATAAATCATTTTAATATTTTGTTTCCAGAATGGGAGAGATCGGGAAATGGAAGGATTTAAAGAAAATCGAGCTACTTCATGCCATAGTCTTCAGATATCACAACTGCAAGAGGAAGTTATTGTTCTAAGAGCTGAAAATGCAGCTTTGCAAGAACAGCTTGGAAGGCAAGAAAATGAACTCAATCGCACTCGGGCAGCATTTTCCAGTTGCAGAGAAGAAAGAGACAGATTTTCGCGAAGAGTGAGTTAAATTCTGTGTTCAGTTTCAGTTGCATTCAGTTTTATTATTTTCACAATATATGAAGCAATAGCAGTATTTAATTAAAAAATTTTTAGGTATTATCCTCGCCATTTTGAATATAACTCAGTAGTATTAGGTAAATTGTTTACGGTGTATTCTGATACTAAATAAATAGAGCAACAGTAAGAAATTGAATTTCTCCTTTGTTACTGATAGCGATAATGTTACCTTTGACTCCATTAATATTATATTATTATATACTAAATTGCTTTAAATGGAAAAAAAGCAATAAATAGAAAAATAACTCTTCAGTATAGGTCAATAACAAGATAGCACCTCAGTGGTAAATATCAAACTTTTAGACTTAGGAACTAAAATTGTAGGGTTAAACATATTTTTAAGACCAGCTAACCTTCCTCTATACTATATTTGCCTATACTTCTGGGTTGAAGGGAAGCGAAAATAATGTAAGAATAAGATTCTAAAAATACTAAAAGATAATAGACACAATACTAAAGGATTAAAACTTATAAGTTCGTTTTGAATGCCAAAAACCTCTTAAAAATGTTTATTTCATACTTATGCCAGAAAACAAAAAACAACAAAATCTAAATGAAAATGGTAATTTTTTTTAAGGAAACAGTATTATAGTATGACACATCGAAAATGATATTCCTGCCTCAACTAAACGATATCAAGCAGAAGGAAAAATTGATAAAATACTAATAATAGAAGGAAAAGATTGTGTACAACTTCAATTAAAGGTTAAAACTTAAAGGAAAATAAAAATTACTAAAAAATATAATAATCTATGATGCCATCTTGTGAATGTATGCAGGAATGATAATTGAAAAACAAATTAAAATTTTAAACCAACAATAATATTGAATTTAATTGTGAAAAATATTGTATTAAGGGAAAAAGAATAAGCCTTTCTGAAATAAATGAGATTCCCCTCAAACCTGAGTAGTCCTGATATTCCACTCAAACAATTTTTTTTGTTTGAAATTTTACATCTTTATTAAAATAATATTATACATTAAAACCTTAAAAAATATTTGTAACCACTTATGTTATTTATTCAATAGTAAATTATTTCTAAATAAGTTTCTGTATCCTTATCTGTAAGGAACTGGAGAAATTGGTGAATATGTGCAATCTTTTTTACAATCCAGGGTTTTTCAGTCTTTCGTATAAAAGGAGAAAACGTCAGTATCGATATATATATGTAGCTGTTACCCACTCGTTTTGTTGGGTATTTCATCATGTTGTATAACTATATATTGTTTGTAAGTTATTGATATCTAACTCCTAGCATTAAGCCTTTGATTGTATTTAGGAACATTCTGTTAGTCTTTGCCACTTTATTAAAAAGGACTCGACCTGAATTTCTAATATCAGAAGTATATTTATCCTTTATGAGCCCACAGTACCTCTTTGGGAGTCGATTACTACAAGACCCATTCTTAGCGGATATCTACTCAAAAAAAGAAACATGTTTGCATATTTCAAGTGTGTGTCTAATAGTTCATGATGAGTAAATCAGTATTTTCCACCCCACTCACACATATGCATCCTAACTGTGTTATATACTACTAGTAGTTTGGGTAAGTCTTTATTGACAAAGAGAAGTAATAGTATGTAAACAAAACATATGGTTAAAGAACAAATTTCACTTCTTATTTAATATAAAATGCTCTAAATCAATTAAGTTATAGTGGCTAAATTGATGGTAATTTTTTAAAAATTAGAATGTCATTACCCAAATGATAAATCTTAGAGGTAATCACAATAGAAATAAATGGAGCATAATATGTTACATATATAGACATAAGAAAATTAGGTCTATTTATGAAGTTTTATTGTATTTTCATCATCAAAATTTTCTTAATTACAGTTATTTTTCTCTCTAATTAAATTTTCAAACTTATTTTAGCTTTAATTATTTGATGGTTGCTTATTTGTTTGTTTTATTTTAAAATGTTATATTTTAAAATATTGCATAACATATAATTTTATTTCCCCAATAGATACGTGAAATGCAATCAAAACTTGCTAGTCTTCAATCCCAAAGTTCACAAGGTTCTCAAACAGGTAGTTCTCCAACTCGAAGCAAAAGTCCTCACATAAATCCCACAACAGGTGAAAGAACACCTACATCCAGAGAAGATGTTCCTATTGCCAAAATGGCAGAACGTGTGAGGCTGAAAAAAGTAGAAAGTGGTGACCGCCATATTCTAGGTTCTGAAATATCAAGTTTAGGGGTAAAATTGAATTTCTTTCATATTTAGAATTGTAATTATTCACTACTATTATCTCTTGTGCTCCATGTTAATTAATGCAAAAAGTTTCTTATTATTTCTTTATTAAGTGTATTGAATGAATCTTGACTATATGTTATGTGATGGTTTTGTATTAGTTTCTTTAGTGATAAAATCTAATTTTTAAGTTATGTGATTCAATTTATTTGATTATGAGTTTTGTATAGCATATATAATTCTGCCTTTTGTATGTGTTAGTTAATCATATGCTTCCATGCCACTGGTTCGAGGTTCAAACCCCGAGCTGAGCAAAGTTAATTCAGCTTTTCATCCCTTCAGTGGATCATTAAATGAGTAGCAAGCTTTCTGGGGAACTAAACACTAGGGGTTTCACTTCAGACTAATCGCCTAACTGGGACATCTGCTCATGCACCTCAGTGCCCAAGGTCATTAAAGCTGAGTGGGCACAGGTCTTGGCTTTCATTTGCTGTTTTGCCACTGAGTTTAGTTTAGCAAATCATATAATTAATAGCATGTTAGTTGCAAGTATTTTATCTCTGTATCAATTATCTTATAAATATCATTGCTGAAGATTTGTGAAATAAATCCCTTTCTGAAATATATTTTGTTTTTGTACTTATAAATTTATTATACTTATAGTATATTTATTACATAATGTTGATTTAAAATTCATTTTAAATTGTGCAATATTTGCTACTTTGCTGTATGAATAAAATGGTTTAAAAAAGAAAGTAAATATTCATCTGAATGATTTTATTATGAAAGGGTTTTAAGAAAATAAAAAAAGTTTGCTTAGAGAAATCTGTAATTTTTGTATTTGAGAATAAGAACGTGCTTCTTTGTTTGCATTAAATTTTTCACTCAGTGTTTTTTATAATTTGGTTTTTAAATTAATTTTTATAACATCTTTTTTATTTAAAAATGGCTATAATCAAGATAAAAAATATTTTTAAAAGTTGATTTTAAGTGTCATTTTTATGATATTGATTGTTTTGGCTATTTGAAAAAAATCATTCAAATCTTTTTAATTTCATTCTAAATAAACAGCAAAATTTGAAAATGTTATTTTTTTTTTCAAATCCTTCCAAATAAATTTGTTGAGTTTCCTTTTTAACAAATATTTGAAGTATTTTGTATAAACTTGTCATTTTCATACTTCATCAGTAGGTATATACAATAATCTGGTACTATATATCAATATTTCAGTTGTCAACTACCAAAATGGCTGAACATCTAGCTCAAAATGTTCATGAAGAATCCCATGCTCAAGAAATTTTCCAAACATTGTTTTCCACTGGATCTCCTGTTCCTGAAAACAAAATTCGAGAATTTGAGGTTGAGATGGAGAGACTGAATAGTCGCATTGAACACCTGAAATCTCAGAATGACTTACTTAGCTTGACTCTAGAGGAGAGCAAAGGACAGTGTGATAGACTCAGTGTTCTTATTGGAAAATATGAATCAAATAACACTGCTCTCCAACTTGCCTTATCCTACAGTGATCAAGCGATTGAAACTTTTGAAGTGTTGCTATCTTTATTAGAGTCTGAGCAAGATCAAATGCGTGCCAACTGTAGAGCTGTGGGTCTAGGTAAAATATTTTTATGTAAAAATTATTATGAATTAGGTATATATCAAGATTTAGTTAATAATGTTATCAAATTGTTAAGAAAGGGCTACAGAGCTTTATGTATATATGTACAGTCATCATTGACCCTGTTTTAACTAATTTTGCTATTTAACAAATTTTTCTCTTTCCCCAATTAAAAGAAAATCAAAAGAACCATATTAAATGAATAATAAACCCTGAATTAACAAATTACTTTAACAGCTGAAAATTTTTAGTTATTAGTTTGTATTAGAAAAAACTAGATTTTTTTTTCAAATGACATATTCTTTTTTCTCAAAACAGAAAAAGACTTTTCTTGTAAGCAACAAATTTCAACGGGAAAGGGTGTCTTGAGTGTAATCTTTTGTGTAAGTTTTGAATTGTAAGTTTTCTCGTCTTATCCCACTTGACAATGCAGGAAATATTTTAAGATTTTGCATTTGATGATGGACTGTCAATCTGAGCATATGAAGTTGAGAAAATTTTTGATTTGTAGAAGCCAATGTATAGAACTTCTGATCCAGAAATTGATAATGAAACTCCTATCAAAACTGTTACATTTTTCTAATGTTTTATGTTGTTTAGAAACTAAAAATGTACCTTATGCAGCAGGATGTAAGTGATGCAATATTTTCTTTTCTGCATAAAGTCAAAAAAGAATTCTTTTGATTCAGGAATAGAAAAAATTGTCAAACATCTATTAGTCAGTATTTTAAAATTACCAATTAACTGATGCATAATAATTCACTAATAATACTTTTTATTGTTGAATAAAAAGCATGTAATTTCAAATTATGGAAATTTTTTGCGTAGTTGCTTATTATAGAATTTTCAAGAGGTAAATGTAGAAAGTTTGTATTTTGTTTGAATGATAATACAAATATATATATATATAGTCTGAATGTTAATGAACAAAATGTTCTCCAATGGGTCCCTATGAATTTGTTAAATCAGGGTCTGACTGTATGCATGTATGTATAAAATTTTCATTCATTAATTTTAAAAAAAATTCTGAAGTATATATGCATTTGTGAAATTGATCCAAAATTTATTGCAAATGTAACAAAAAATGTTGAATTTTTGAACTAATTGTTCAGCAGAAGTTAACAAAATTTCTCATATTTGGATTAATTTTTGCACTGCATGGTTCGCACTTTCTAAGATATTTTTTTTTTAGGTGATCAATTAAATGATTATTGCATTATGTTTCAGGAGATTACTAAGTAATGTCCCCATAACACTTTCTCTGGTGACGTTTTAGTTTTGAAAGTTTTTAATTAAATTTTGTCATCATGAAGGATTAGCTTTCTGTTTGCTTTATTTTTTTAAGTGAGGAAACTCTTGTAAATAATCTTAAATACTTTGATATTTACAATATTCAATTCAGTATCGTATGCATTTTATATAAAACATTATTGCATTCCATTTAACTATTAATGGATTTTTTTTAATTTACACCTTTCATCTTTAGAACTATTATCCATATCTCCTGAATTATCTTAAATCCTCAATTATGATTTGTTCTTAAAGCAATGGAGCAAAGAAAATGTTGATGTGGCTTTTTAACATTTTGTTGAATTTATATCTTAAGCTTTTTCAGTTAGTGTAAAAAGTGAAAGCGATTGTCAGAAATTGTTTTCATAATTTTCTGTGAAAGCTTTGTAACAATTGTGTTATTTAGTATGTTAT
This sequence comes from Trichonephila clavata, assembly GCA_019973975.1. Lineage (NCBI taxonomy): Eukaryota > Metazoa > Arthropoda > Arachnida > Araneae > Nephilidae > Trichonephila > Trichonephila clavata. The sequence goes on from BMAO01006812.1 coordinate 23,521, forward strand.
GCAAAAAAAGATAGGAATAAATACATTTGAAAACATTTAATTTAAGTAAAATGAACCTTAATTTTATTTTATGAAATGTAAAAGAGTATACAAAGTATTTGATCTAAAGTATATTAATTGAAAAGGAAGATTGTTTAAAAAATGTTACAATAAGAAATAAAAAAATACAGAAACCTATTAAAATTTTGCGAAGATATTTGCTTCAGTCTTTTTCTTAGGTAAAATTAAGAATAGGATAATATATTTTTATTTGCAGTCAAATCTGATGATGAAAATCAAGAAAAAATCATGGAGATGTTGAAAGAATCGCAGGAAAATCGAAAATCAGCTGAAAATATGGCAAGACATTTCTTACAGAAACTTGATAGAAGTTATGGTATTTCTTGCAGAATGGGAGGATGCCATATCAGTCCTTGGGAAGACCTGTCATCTCATAGTCATACAACGAGGTCTGTATTCCCAATTAATTTAAGAAAAATATGTTAATTTATGTGTTGTTTTAGAGCATTTTTGTATAACCTTCTTGACTAGTTTAATATTTTTCAGTCTGCCTTTTTTTACTTCCTAATCCATTTAGGATGTAGCTGCAATAAGAATCTTTTGATTAATACTTGAAAAACATCCAAATATTCCTACAAGAGGATTTACTTAACAATCAATATTTAACTTTTACATTTGTAGGAAATACATTAATCTAAAATGAATGTTAAAGATCATTGTTAAATTTTAAAAAATATTTTGATGCTTCTTATTTATTTTTGTTAAAATGAAAAATTAGTTCTATATTTTGTGTACATTTATTTGTAAGATTTTTATATCTGTATTAAAAACTGATGAACATTGATCTCTGGATTCTTCATAACATCAAAGTTTTGATGGAGCAATCATAAAAGTAATTTCAGAAAATGCAAAAAACACTTGTGAGAGTTCACGTATATTCTTTTTAATATCATTAAATCTTGTAATGATATTAAAGTTTCAAAATAACCCACTGGATCAATAATTTGAATTAATTAAATTTCAAAGCATCGTCGTATGTAAATTTATTTGTTAAGGTGAAATAATTTTTATAATATCATATTCTATGCATGTAAAAAAAAAATTTTTTTTTTGAATGTTGGCGAAAGTCAGTAGTGTTAGCTTCTTGCTGCAGCTGAATGTTTATTCTGTGTAATTTCCAAACTTTTTACTGTTGATTAAGGCATGGGGTTTACATATTTCATTGTTTTGATTTCTTATCTAGTTTCTTTTTATGCATTTAATTACAATTATATTATCATTAATATTTCATTTTTAATTACATTTCTTAAACTTCTTTATAACTTCTACTAACTTTTATACTACTTTACTTATATACTTCTTTATAACTACATTTCTAAGATTTGCTTTAATTAGAAATTCAGATAAAATTACTTAAAAAATTAAGAAAATTTGTTTTTGTTATTTTGATGGGTTTTTTTAAAAAAAAATAATAAAGATGTATTTATTACTGCCAAAAAAATGTTTCAGGCACTTTTTAATTTCCATCATATATTTTTAACTTGATAACATTTTGAAGATACTTGAATTTAATTTTGAATGTAGAATAGGGTTTGCAATCCTGTGTTATATTTTCAATCCCGGGATTTTTGGATTACATTATCCAAATCCCGGGATTAGGATTGGACAGTTTATTAAATATACTTACACATTAGCATAGTCCAAATTGCATAATAAAACTGAAAATATAATTAAAAATTGGTTTAATATAAAGTTTATTGTGTGTGTGAAACAAATAAAAAAAACTTAATACATCATTAAAAAAACAAATAAAAATAGTACATAATGAAATTAACAAAGCATTTCTTGTGTTTCTGTAAATAAGCTTTTAAAAAACACAGCTTGTCTAGAGTTTCATCATTCAAACAGCTTCTTATTTCTGTTACAAATTGTCCTGCCAAAGAAAATGGTCTCTCTCTCGTTCAGATTCTATACTAGTAGGTGTTATCATCATTAAGTAGGAGTATGTTCTTTCATGTAGTCACTACATCTCTCTTCATTTTTAAAAAAGAGACATTTCTTTTTGAATTTGTGATGACAGTGTCTCAAATCTAATAGACTGCAATGGTGTGTATACCTCTTTGATAACTTTATCTAGCTCTTCTTCTACACTTATGGTTTTTGTGTATAAATTGATCCAATGTGATTCAATTGATCAAAATGTGAATCAATTTCAAGTGTTACCTTATTTGAAAGAGAAGATCCAGTTCCATGAGCTGTTAGTAATGCAGGGGGTTTGAAGTGTCTCAAGTCTTTTCATGCAGGTCCGCTATTATAATTAACAGAATCTAATTGAAGAAGGAACTGTGACAAAATCTATTCTTGATGTGTTGCTTAATATAATTTTGTAAGTATTGTGGTGAGCCACTTAAATCTGTGCAAAGTTTTCCCATACAAGAAATGAGAGCTCCATATATTTTTTTACTGATAGCAATTATAATTGCATGAAAAAATTCTATGTATATATTTCATTAACAAAATAAAAAATTTCTAACAGTTAAATTCAAAAAAATTTTGATGAGAAAAAAATTTAAAAATATAATTTTGACAAAAATTAAATCCCAGGATTAGTTATTTTAATCCTGAGATTTCGGGATTGGAAAAAACACCGGGATCCCCAAGGCTGCAAACCCTAATGTAGAAACATATTTACTTTAAATGGCTCACTCAAATATATATATGACAGGCCCCAGGCCTGCTGGTTAAATGAGGAGGGCATCATCTCTAAAAAATACTTCTTTATTCCGCTTCAATCATATAAAATCCAACATGGCGGCCCTTGGGCTCGCAACCGAGTAGAACAATAGACAGTAATTTGACGAGGAGTCACCAGCTAAGCCTTTTCGAGTATGCGTTCTCTTTCGTCAGTGCTCGCTCTACCTTTAAATAGGCTTATTTACCCACAAATCCTTACGCGATGGTAAAGAGTTTGCTCTATTTTTATTTATTACTCACTTAATTTTGAAGCTAATCTTTTCAAACCTGACATATATATATATATATATATATTATTTTTATCTACAGTACTTCCAGCTCTGTCTCAAGTAGCTGTGATGGTGGTGAATTTTCTAAAGCAGATGAAAGAAGATTACGAGATTATATTACACAGTTAAAGAATGACAGATCAGCTGTTCGTACTACTGTTGTAGAACTTGAGAGTGTTTATGTGGACCCTACTAGCAAAGATCCTCCAACAATTATTGATGCTCAAAAGTTAGACCTGGAAAATGCCGTCCTCATGCAAGAGTTAATGGCAATAAAAGTAAGCCTCAAAAAATCACTACAGTTATCTGAATTATGTTAAACAACTTTTCCATTATATTTTTCTATTGTTTATATGTGACAACACAATACACAACAGAAAGTGGTGGATAATTTTTAGAAGCTATCGTTAAATCACATAATTTATATTTTGAAAAAACCTTGTGAATGCAAAAACATGTGATATTTTTAACATGTTGAACAGAAGTAGTAAAACAAATTTTAATTAAATGTAACAAACTCATTTTGAGAGCAGATGAAAATTTATTACATTAAGTTATGCAAATTTAAAAAATTAACCAAAATAGTCTTTTGAATTTGCTTAAATTATAAATTCTACCTTCTATTTTTCTGTTAATACTGCTGTTAATTTTATTTAACACAATTAATATATTTAACTTTAAAGAAAGTAGTTTTATCTAAACTACTATGAATATTAATTCCATTCCTTAAATAATGTACAAATGATTTCAGTAGTATATGTTGGGACACATAACTTCAATTATATCATATGTAATTGTTATTTACATACAGGAAATTTTGTTGAATATATATATATATATATGTAATGATGAAAAATTATACAGATTTAAAAACCCCATAAATTAAGTGAAGTTCCTATGATTTTAGAATATGCTTTGCATTGAGCTTTGAAGGAATATCTCATACACTTTTTGATAGCTTGTAAATATATAAGTTCTTCAAATGATGTAACTGAATACATAATTATTGCTAAAGAATGCGTGTAGAAAAAATGTAGCAAAAAATACATTTCTGGAATATTTCTGAGAAAAAAATTGCATTAAATATTGATAAGTTATTAAAAATGGCAAAAATTTTAAATCGAAATGTGTCTTGGTAATTAAAATGATTCATATATGAAACATTGTGGGTTATTTGGGTGTCATTTTTTATTTAGTCATGTCTAAAAGGATTGAGGAAGTCATTCATTGATGATGATATTTTGATGAGGGCACATTACATTAAAACAGTTACAGATCATAACAGGCAGCAGCAACAAAACAAAAACACTTGAGAGAAGCTTAAGATGAGCAAAAACATTCTTTCTTGATCCTAAATCCCTCAACTTATTACAGCTAAGAAACTTCCAGAATATATTGAAATCACATGTTTTAATCTTTGCATCTTAATACTGTATCAATTCACGAAAAAAAAAAAATTAGACAATGGGGCATTCAATAAAAAGAATTCAATATAGAATGTTGTTTTGGTGGAAATTGAGTATAGTGAAATATGTTTAATGGAAAAACGTTTTAAGACAAAATATCGGTTAACGCAAAATAATACAATGGTCCCAACAAACTACTATGTATTTTCATGGATTTTTTTCTCTTAACACAAAACAAATATCACTTAATGTGAAAATATTTCTTTTTTGGGAATGAATAAAATTCAGAAAACACCAGCTGTGCAGGTGAGATTTAAAAGAGACATGGTTTCACATGTTTCATAGAAAGGAGGCTAACTTGGCTTTGAAATACCCTCTGAATAGCCTGTAACATGAGATAATTTTGTTTATCTAAACTACTTTTACCCTCCACCTCTACAAACACCACACAAAAACATATCTCTCATCAATTGGCTTTGGAATTCAGTAATGAGTTTACATCGCAGTGTGAGTAATAATCAGCGAGTTTGATTTGCGTTTTTTTTCTCTATTTTACAAGAATTTTTTACGAGCACAATAACAAAAGGCTCAGGGGGAAAGAAAACCGCTATTTCATATAAAATTAAATTTGAGCTGCTTAAGATTGTTGATAAAAAACAGGATGAAAACGAAAATCTGTAAAGATTTTGGTATTGCTAAATTTTGTATTAATTTTCATGAAGTTCTTGTGAATGTTTTATTTCATTGATTTCTATTAAATACATTTATATATACATCTCTAGGTAAGTAAATTGTACTCTAATAAACTTATTTTTGATGAATATATGTTTTTTTTTGGTAGTAATGTTTAACACGAAAAAATATTTCAGTCTCTCTCAGTTTCGTATTAAGCGATTTTCACTTTATATAGAACGTTGTCATGGAGGGTCCAGGACCAAAATAAATTAAAGAAAAGCCCTCTCAAGAAAATTGGGATTGAAAATCGTTATGCATATGTAAGAGTATCCTAAGGTATTAATTATTACTAAAAAAATTAAGCCATAAACCTAATTTTTACTGTATATTTTTAATCTTTTCTACATAATTGCCTTCCAGAGTTTCTTCAAAGACTGTCATTGTATAACCCAACAGATTGCATAAAAAACCTTTGTTTGAACCATCAGTGATGTCATTTGTGTTGTCAAATCTCTGAACCGTTTTGGTGTTTAGTGATTTGGAAATAAGAGATGAGGGAAATTGGATTGATGTTGCAAAATTCAAAGCTGAATCACTTTGATGCTTAAAACTGTGCCTCAAAATGTGTTTTCAGCAAAAAGACAGATATCTTAAGTGATCTTCTGTCGTGTGCTTTGATCAGAGCATCATACAGTTTGATAGTTTACAGTAATAGGCACTAGTGATGGTCTAATCCTTTTCCGAGTAGTATATCAAAATGACTCCATGTCATTACAACAACAAAAAATGGACTGCTTGACTTCTGCAACTTAATATGCTTTGAGGAAGTTAATTGCAATGTTTCCACTCTTTGCTTATCTTTTTTGGTGTATGGATCATTGATAGGCAATAATTAACCTATGAATGGAAAAATTAAATACATGTATCCATTAAAATTTTAAAAGTTATAAGCGAATAATAACTATATTTAAAACATATTTGTGTATTCAGTTAACTCTTTCATTTATTCACAGTTTTTCAAATAAACTAATTCACCGTGTTAAATTATTTATTATATAAAATTTCATTATATAAATAAATATTTCTTAAAAATTGTTCATTGTTGAAACTTTTTATGTCAGTTTGTAACTAATGGTTATTATAACCATTGGTTACAAGTTTTAAATAATGTACTGACAGTGTACAAGTAATATTTATATTTTAAATATCACATATAAATTTATTTAAAAATACATTAGCATATTTCTTTTTGTCACATACTGTTTAAGAACTCATCTTCTTGATTTGTATTGTTTATAAAAAACCCATAGGTTCTAAAAAGATATATTTATCTGATGTAAATTTTTTTTATTTTCTAGGAAGAGAAGGCAGAATTCAAAGCTCAGGTTTATTTATTAGAAAAAGAAAAAACATCATTGGAGCTACAGCTAAGTAGCAGAGAAGCACAGGAACAAGCTTATTTAGTTCAAATTGAACATTTTAAAAGTGAATTGCAGGAACAAGCAGAACTTATTGAAAAATTAAAAGTAAGTTATTATTTTAGGCCACTATAATTGAAGATAATTTTACTTTAAAATTTGTTATAGTACAAAAACGTTCCCCATCTTGTGATTGAATTTTCTTATGATTGAAGACATTTAAACTGATTTTTTAAAAATAGAATTGACTAATTTCTACCGAAGTAGGATTTTAATTTGAGGGGAAAAAATGTTGCTGATATTATATCCCCCCCCCCCCAATTTTTCTATAAAGCCAAAACTTTTTTAAAAATACGTATTTTTTTTATCTTTAAGTAATTTTTAATATAAATTTTGCTCTGAACTAAAATGTGATTCAATTCTTTTCTCCTCGTTTAGGTATAAATGTACACTTAAAGATAGGGTTCTAAATAAGGATTTCTGTATTTCTCTAATGATACTGTTTTATATGGTTTCCCCCCCTTACAATTCCTTAAAAGTTGTGTTGTAATTAAAGATTTTGTAACAGTTGCGATGATTATTTTTAGTTAAGTACAAAAGAAATCTCTTAACCAATTATTAAGGAAAAAATAATTGCCAATGGAGGAATTGACCATTTAACCTAAATTATATAAAATACATACACTTAATTATAATGACTAAACAGAAACAGCCATACATTATACTTGCTCAAAACCAGTGGCATAACACAGACTACTTTCATGAGAGGTCTTATATTTTTTTAAAAAAAACATGGATGAAAGCACCAAGACCTAATCTTTATGCTAAAAGCTTAAGATCTGTTGGTCTGTAGAAGGAGTTTAAATTCCCAAACCCCAGCTTTGCATATGCCTCTGCCCAAAACAATAACTCTTTACATGTAGCAATATTCTCAATGATAAATTTGCTACAGCTTTTAACAGAAAATTGGAAACTAGCACATCACAACTGGTGTCACATGAGTCACTTATTCAACTGAGAATAATTGTATAAAATAAAAATATTAAGAAAGTTTGATTATAATTAATATCGTGTTTCATATATTTCTATTACTCTTTCAGTAACTACATTATGTTAACATTTGTTTGTTGGGTTTATGATTACTAAACTGAAGATTGAATTATTCGTAAGTTGCAGTGTTAATATAAATTGAGCAATAATATTAACTCCAAAATTGATATGATTTTTTTTTTTTTGGTGAAAGAAAAAGAAGAATGTATTTACTTTAAAAACTTGTTTTATTGAAATGCACGTAAAAACTGTAAAAATTATTTAGGAATCACATTTCTTGATTTACAGATCTCACTTATCAAAAACAACTTAACGATAAGCAACTGAACATTTGCGTTGTTTCAGAGTTACTGATTATAATTTGAGAAGATAAATTATGGTTACATGAACTATTTTTACAAAGTTTATATAAATTTGTCTTACAAGAAAAAAAAAATTACAAAAAATATTTAACAAAAATCCTTAAAACATTTAAAGAAAGTTTGAGTAAAAAGGACTATTAGTATCCATTTTTAACAAGAAGTTGTAACATCACAATACTTAAGAGTGATATGAAGAGCAATTGATTATATTTAGGGGAGTCATGATTAAAACCTTTTTGACTCGCATTTTATTGAATCGCTTATTAATGGGATCTTAATAAATAATTTGTGTGTTTATGTACATACATGTATCTCACAAAAATTGATTTTCAAATAAGTGTGTTCCCAAACTGTTCAACATGCACCTTTGTAAATATTTGCATGTCTTTTTTTATTGAAAAAAATGTATTTAATTAATTTATAGAAATATATCTCAAACTAAAGTTATGTTCATTAAATTTATTTGCTGTATTTTCAATATGAAACTCTCAGCTTTCTTTGTAAAATTAAATCTTATATATTGTTATATATTCATATCTAAAATGTTTTCAATAAAATTAGAAATTTACCTCACTTTAATGAATAGCTCAACTGATGTTTAATAAATTCCTAAACAGAATTTAAATTTTATGGAAAGGAAAATAATTTGTATTTTGTTCATACGGTATTTATATTTTTAATATTGAGTTAATTCTATATGATTTTTTCAGTCATCTAATTCAAATAAAAAAACTTTAAACATTGATGAAAGTGAAGCTACTGAAAAAGTCAATAAGTTGAAAGCAAGAATACAGGAGCTAGTGCAAACAATAGAAAAAGTAACTAAAAACTCTGAAATGAGTGCTCAACAATCTGTTGAATTTGTTAATGATCTGAAGCGTACTAATAGGTGAGATTAAAAGCATTATTTTAGCAATATTTCTTAACATAAATGCATTTAATAATTCAAGCTTATTTTTATGTAAATAAAATCTTCATTAATATATGTTTTTGAGTGCATGTGTTGTTTATTTGTTATATATTTAAAGCATTAACTTTAAATATTTATAAGTAATATGCAGTATCTTTTATGTTAGTATATTATTTTTTCATTATCTTAGTATATTATATGAATTCAATAACTATGACTTACTTATCTTGATTAGATTTAAATGGAAATTATGACTTACTTTCCTCTTAAGCATTTAATTCAATTATTATATTTTATAAATCAATGGTTTTATACATTTAATTAATACTTTATTGTACAATTTTGTTATTTTTCTTTGGTATTTTTTTCTTTTTAAAGTATTTTTTGAAACATTGATCAAGTTAGATGTTCACTATTTCAAAATTATTATTATTTTTTTATTAATAATCATGTGTGTTGACAAGCGTAAAATAGAATTACACTTATATTTTCCCCTTCTGATGAGACTTTTTAAATAAAAAAAAATTGTAAATAATTTTAATGAAATTTTATGTTTATTGTGGTTAATTTGATATTTACCTGAAAATATACTTGTTATTCAGATTTATGTAATAGTAGTCTAATGTGTGTAGAACATTCATATTTACTCATTTTTTTTATCAACAAATATGTATTCTGTTTGTTTTTAATAGCTAAAATTTTTTGGTGTTTTAGTGCCTTGGTTATAGCCTTTGAGAAGGCGAAAAAGAAACAACAAACCAAAGTGAAAAAACTAGAGTTACAAATGAGTTCTTTGACTGAAAGGCATAATGCTCAGGTAAGTGAAAAATACTTTACAAACATTTTTGAAACAATACAATTCTGAAATTTGGAAACTCTTATAGTAAATATTATTTCTAGAATTACTTAAGAATTTTTCTCTGTAGTAAAAAAAAAAGTTTGTAGCATGCATGAAATCACACATCTACATCACTGAAAATGTCTCAGTATTTATAAAGAGACTCATTTAAAGACACTCCTTGAAGCTTTTTTAGTGTATGTGTGTTTAATGTTTACACAAATTGCTTTACTTCAGATCAAGGCCTGTAGTAAGAAAATTCTGACTGACATATTTAAAAAATCATCTGTTTTCTGAAGTAATTGGCTACTTCTTGTTGTATAGACATTATAAAAGTATTTCCAGAAATAGCACTTGTATATAGCTCCTTTAATTAAAATTCTTTACTTATACATAGAAAAAATATTTTGTCCACTTGTGAGTGAATATATGAAAATATTAAATTTATATTTCTTAAACAGATCTTATTTTGTAAAAGTAATAATCTCAAATGTTTTTCAAATATTATTTTTGTAGTATATTTCTTTGTACTTCCTTTTTTAATCGAGTTACTTGTACTTGTAAATTATATTGTTGCGTATATTTGTTGTTTTAGGTGAGAATGTTGAAACAAAGAATAGCCATGCTTGAAGGTGAAACTGGTCATCGACTCCTTCAAACTTCCTCCAGTTCAGATCTTCCTATATGATAAAGGAATGATTTATCACATAATTTCTATGAGTCCTGAGTTTAGAGAAGAAAAAAAAATAACTCATGTATATATCATCCTAACAGTGGCATCCATTATTAAGATTATTTCACTTCTTTAATTTTCCTTATTTAATTTCACTCATCTACCTTTAATCTTCTCTTCCCGAATTTCACTTTAGAAGCAGATACAACATTCAAAGCTAGGTTTTTTAAAATAAACTTATGGAATCTTGTGCAAGCCTATCATCTGAAAATCTTACTTGTCACTCAAAAGCTTGAAATCATTAAGTTTGGTTACAAGAGTGCTGTTCTGACTTTGTAGCTGCTTGGAAATTAATGCTAAAAACAACAAAATTGTGATCTTGCAGTTGAATGATAATATCTGTATAGATGGCAATATGCATCATCAGGCATGATCAGATTTAAAGCTATGGAGTTATGAATAATATCTAGAGATATTTATAGCCTTGAACAAAAACTACTGAATTAAAAGGATAAGAAGATATTTAAAGTTTGCGATATTGTTATTCATGTTTAAAAGCTTTCAAAATGTTTGAAGAAGTTTTTCTTATCCAAAAACGTAATAGACACCAGATTCAAAGAAACATGAATAGATATCAAGTTTCCTTTTTATCGTGATATGTACAGTAATCCCTCATTATAACAATGTTCTATAAATGCTAATCTTGTATATTGGTGGGTTTACTTTACAACCATGCTTTTTAGGCATATGTTCGTTAACTGCTCTGTACAGTTGTAATTAATTGTGAAAGTTTCAAAATATTTTAATAGATTATTTTATTTCATTGTTTTATAAATAAGATTCCATATTTTAATGAGTGATTCCAAATTCAAAGCTCAAATATCTATATGTTGACTTAGTATTTTTATTCAAATGCCAATGTAGAAATAACTTTATGTTTAGATGATGAAAAGGTTTTTTGCTTGCCTTTTTGAAAATTTCATTTACTTACCTTTAAAACATTAAATCAACTGGAAATCATTTTAAAATAAATTTGTAACTCCTCAAACTAATTTTGTTATTTTTGATATATTTTTATTGTTTTTTCTATACTGTTATATTCGATTCAACATTATGCATTTGTTATATATCTTTGCATTGAATTATTAATATTTCTTTGGCTAAATTTTTTTCTCAGAATCATTAAAAACTGAATAACTTATTGTGTTAACTGGAGAATTTAAGCTTTGAACATATAAAATAACTTTGATACTCAGTCTAAACTATGATTCAAAAATAAAAATTTACAATGGGGAAAATTTTTAATTTTTTTTAATTTAAAAAGCAATTTTAGAATCAGTGATCTGTAGACTTAATCAAAATGTATTCAAATATAATATGCTTTTTTCAAAGTTATAATATTTATGTTTAATATTATATATATATATTTTTTGCAAGTTGTAGTTGATTGCCCCCCCCCCTTTCTTTTGTGTCATATTATAAAGTTTTGGGTAGTATTTACATAAGAATGGTCATTTTTTCAACGATGCATTTAACTTGATTAAATCATATTGACTATTTTTTAAAATAGTTAGTTTGTAACTTATTAATACAAAAATTCAGTTTAAAGGTATCAATATCATTAAAATTCATTTTTATTTCCAAACCAGTTTTGATTTTCATGTTTTTATATTACATATTGTGTTTTCTACACATCTTTTCTTATTTTTGTATATATGAACACAGGTGTTCTTTTGTAAAAGTTAAGACATTTTCTTTTTCATTTTTATACATTAAGATTAATTAAATAACATAAAAAAATTTAGCTTTTTATTTTTTGACTTCATATATGATTAAATTTCGTCATATTACTTGTGCCTGAGGTGTCACTGTTATTTCAAATCTATACATTTTAATTTTCTATAGCTAACACTTTTTGCATTATTTGATTCAACTGTGTTTGAGATTAATATATAACTATCTAAACACACACACCAACTCCTACTCAAAGGAATAAAGCAATAAGTAGTTTATAAATAAATTTTTAAGAAATATGTGTGTAAAGTTGAAAAATGACATTTTATAGAACATAATGTAAAAAATTACAAATTAAAAATCTTTTGACTAACAGGATGCATGATGTGCCAAATGGTATAAATATCTGTAATTGTTACTTATATTTATTAAATTGCTTTGAGTTTATATTTTAAATTGAAGTATTGATCCAGCAATCAAAATCTATATTTAATCATGTATTAAATGCTGTATCTCCAAGTAAAATTTTAATGCTTAATATTATTTTTAAAAACAGATTTAGCAAGAATGTATTGATATTCTGATGTGTTTTTCCCTCCTAAAAGTGAAAATATTACATATATATATATATGTATGTATATATATATATATATTATATATATATATTGTACTGTTTCTAAGTGAGGTATATACTTTTTTATAATATAATTAATATTTTATAATACTATAATTCATTAAATTTATGTTTTAGGTACTTTTAAGTAAAGGCATAAATTTAGAAAAAGTGGACCAAAAAAAAAAATATTATTTTAAGAATTTATATTTTTTTCAAAAAAATTTATTTGAAAATGAATACATTATAAGTTATCACATTGCATATATTTCTTTCATACAGCAATATGTTTTTATCTTATAATACAAATTTTATAAATTGAATAATGAAGGTCAATATTTGCTATATTCAAAAACATTTTTAATTATAGGTTTAAATAAAAATTGTTTATTCATATAATAAGAAATAAATCTCTATTGATATACTGTTGTAATCATAATTGTTTGTTTTGAGATGTTATAAATAATATCCATCATATAAACAAGTTTTGTATCTGTTTTATAATGTATGTTTAACTTAAAATGAATTTTCAGTTACTATACTTTTTTATATTTAAAATTTTATCCATACATTTTTTTAAAATTTTGCTATAAAAATGCTCAAATTTTGTTTATAGAAAATTAAAATATACTCATTTAAAAATCATTACCTTTATTTTCATACTCTTGAAGTTACTGGATTTTTTTAATATGCATTTTTTTTAGTGCCAAAATGATGTTTTGTTTGTACTTTTGATTTTACATAGTTTTTTTTATTTGTGAAAAGCTTGCATTATTTGTAATAATTTTAAATATTTTTTTATATTACATTTATTTTTGAAATCAAACAGCTTATTTTTTATGCATCTTTTCATACATCACATCATTATAATAATACTTATTTTTCATTTTTGTGCGAATACTGTATCTTTTAATTTCATTCACTTTGAATTCTTGCTAGGCATTTTATTACTGTATAGAAGTATTTATCAAAGAAAAAAAAAAGAGAGTTAAAAATGCAATATCAATTGCTTAATTTTAAAATTTTTCAAGTTTTATATTGAAATAATTATTTTTTATGATGATTATAATATGTGATATGTTGATGTGTATATTATAGTGTAACAAGAAATTAATTTATATTATGGAGTGAAATTTTTATAAAATGCACTTCACTTGTAAATCTTACTATGAAATAAAACTTTCATAATAATTTAAAACAATGATTCATTTGAAAAAAAAAATATCACCACATATATATTTGCTTTTAAAATTCATCATCACTGAAAAAATGTTTGAGAATTGTTGGATTCCATTTTGATAATATATTGCTGTAATTTTCTTTAACTAATTTTTATATAATTTATTCAACTGTCTTCAAGATATGAGAGACTTTGAAGATATATTTTCTCTTATTTTACTGTTATAATTTGGTGAAATTGTATTATGTTGATTGTTTTTATTGCTTTAATTTTACTTATTTATTAATTTTAAAGAAATACGATTCTCCACTTTAATGGAGGAAAAACAATTGTAGCATTTTTCAATTGTTGGTTTTCATTTTGCAAATATGTAAATAAATTTCAAATATGTAACAGTTGTCTTACTTTTTCTACATTTATTATGGCATTTTATAAGTATATCAGTCAATTTCTCATTTTATTTTTTCTTAGTCTTAAAATATTTTTTTGCTTGCATACTTTTTAAAATTCTGAAAGTTTTAAATTTTATTACTGTAAAGTTATATGTATTGGATTTTGTTTCTGTAAGTTTTATGCACTAAGGAAGACAGGTAATTTCAGAGCATAACAAAAATACCATAAAAAATCAGTTTTATCATCTTCATTGCTGTTGTCTCATAAAATATCACAACTTCTAGGAAATATGTATTCAAAATTACTATTTTTATTCTTCTAAAAATATTTTATCTAATATTGAAACATTTCTAGGACTATCAATAGAAGTTAAGTAAAAAATATTAATGAATTTGCAAAACACATAAATACTTTAATATTTTATTGAATCATTTTTTTGTGTTAAACCACATTTTATTGAAAAAAAAAAAGAATGTTTATATGTTTTAATACATGTAGATAAATCTTTATTTGGGGCATGAATCCTTTAAAAATTTTCAATACAAATGACATTAATGCTTAAGCATCTGAATAGCAGGTGGCTTTTAATACTAGCTGATTAAATATTTTCAATTTCTGTTAAACTAAATAGTTTTGAAGTTTTCAGAATAATGTGGCAAAATTTTATTTTAAATGCTAATTTGTCAATTCACTTTGAATGTATAGTTGAACCTCCATCCTACGAACCTCTGTTTTGCAAATCGTTCTATTTTACAAACTTTTTCCTCGAACCAAGAGTATATAGTATTTTGAAAATGAATCTCTATATTTAACAAGTTCCTCACATAATGAACTTTTGGAGGGATTTAGTGACTTTGTTTAATAGAGCTCCGACTATATGTTCATTTGATATATTTTCAGCTGTTATAAAAATTAGTTGAACATTTTTCTCTGTTATAAATATTTTTAAAAAATGTGTTATGTATGTTTATAGTATCCAAAATAAAGTTTTTATGCGTAACTAAGCTCACATTTAAAAACTTAGCAATTTTTTATTTATGACTTCACTTAAAAATGTGCATTTAAATGTCAAACAATGAACACATATAAATTATTCCTTTTCAAACAAGTTTTTTTTTTCAAAACTATGTAGTCATTTTTTTAATATGTATATTTTAGTATTAACTCTAAACACATAATAAAATGTGATTTTTCCCTTTTCTCATAGTTCTTATTAAAAACTGTAATTTAAATTGCAAAAAATAATTTTAAAGAAGAGCATTCATTCAGAGTTAAACATCAACTTTTATAAATTATCCTTATTCAATATATAATACAGCTATTTTGTTTTATTCAATAAGTTTTCATTTTCTAAACAATACATGCTTTCGCTTTGTTCATTCTATAGTTATGCAAAGGTCATTTTATCCAAGTGTTTCTGTACTGGTCACTTGTTCATTTTTTTTTGTAGTGCCTTGCAATCTTTGATTGATGTTAATCAATAGCTCTTCTTTGTTAGAAAGAATAGAAATATATTCACTCACAAATACTTAAAATCTTTGTGATGCTCCTCGTAGAGAGCTATTTGCAGCCATTGTAGCGGTTCTTGCTGCAATTTCAGTGGCCTGCAATAGAAGCAGTACATGCATTGATACATATCAATTAGTTCTTAAATACGTTAATGCTTGTGAAAATTGCAACAATGAAAAAATAATCAGAAATGAATTAAATTTGTTCTACAAATAAGGGTTTAAGTAAATGATCACATTTACAGAACAATAAAATCTAAATAATGACGAAAATTCAATAACTTGTGCAGTAGGGTGGATCGCGGTTTTATGGGGGGGGGAGCTTATTTATCGGAGCCTATCTATGTGGAAAAGATGTTCTTTTGTATGGAAATTATGAACAAGATATTTTTTCAAAATTTAATATTGTCTCAAAGGGTTTAAATTTTCGAAAAATGGAAAAAATACTTAATTTTGTGTTGTTGAATGATTTTTATTCAAAATTATTTTTCTACAACATAAATAACTAATAAAATATTATATTGATAAATGAGTAGTGAATGTGCATTGGTACACATTTCAAAACCCCAGCTCTCTTTTCTCGCACCGTCGAACCAAGCTTTCTTCCGTCCTCCTCTTTATCGTGTACTGTCATTTCGACAGTATTTTTTAAAAATTTTATACTACAAAGTTGTTAAACGTACCTGATGTTTTCTCTTGCAATTACACTGCTGGCAACACCAAGATGAACTAGAGATATCGCAGCGAAATTTATTTGGCAGATAGCATGTTGTACAAAGATAAAACGATTAAAATTATAGTCTTGTGACGTGTAGATTATGACAAAATCAGTAGTTAGTGTAGCCGCCATTGCTGGCTGTAACCACTGCCATACGCCGCGGCATGGAATCAAAGAGGCTTTGGGTGTATCCTTGAGGTACAGCAGTCCATGCGGCTTCCAAATATTGCGAAGTTGATCTGGTGTAGCAGCGGGGGTGTATCTCGGGCCAGTTGTGCAAGCATAGACCACGCATTTTCGATTGGCGATAGATCGGGAGAACAAGCAGGCCAAGGAAGCAATTCAATCTGGTGGGTAAAAAGGAACTCTCTTAAACATTGCGTAACACGTGAGGACGTGCATTGTTCTGTTGGAATATGGTTGATGCCAAGCGCAGAATGTAGGGGGGGGGGAATCACGGGCTCCAACACCTCAGAGATGTAGCGCTGGCTGTTCAGTGTACCGGAAATGCGTACTAGAAGAGTGCGGCAGTGAAATTCAATATCATCCCAAACCATGATAACGGTTGCAGGACCAATTTGGCGGTGCATAACGCAACAGTTCAGCTACCTCTTACCTTGGTGTATCCAAACTCAAATCCGATCATCGCGATGTTGCAGGCAGAAGCGGGATTCGTCAGTAAACACAATGTCGTTTCATTCTGTTGTCCATGTCTGCCGTTCATTGCACCATTGGCGGCGCAAACGATTATTGTGGTTTCCAGTCAAGGAGAAACGAAGAAATGAACGCCTTGCGGACATTTCACTCTGTTGCAAACGTCGTCAAATGGTACGAGGGGACACCGAATGATGCGCACCAGACTGAATCTGTTGTGCTAGGGTTCGTGTGTGGCTACGCGATCCACACCTACCATGCGCACAATCCGCCTGTCATCACGAGCAGTGGTTCAAAGAGGTGGTGCGGTCGGTCCGTCGTTTCCTCCTGCATCTAGCGATGACAGATCTGCATCACAGTTGCTTGGTTTCGTCCAACACGTTGACCGATTTCTCTGAAGGATAATCCTCAATTCTTATAGGCTACTATTCTTCTTCGGTCGAATTCAGAAACTTAGTCAAAAAACGCTCGATGTCTTCCACGAAGCATAGAATAGCTTACTGAAAAAACGCAAAAAACAATTGCCGTACTTCAAATCGCTAATCTGCTCTCTCCTTATATAGCGCTTGCGGGAGGTGCTACGGTCACCTGTGATGTGCGTCTGCGCTATAATGCAAATGATTTGCATATTTCACGGCTGCCAACGCATGATGTAAATTTCACATGGTTTGCGTGCTACCTTCAAGGTGTTGCATTTTGTGTGGCCAGCAGTATATTTATTTAGTGGGTGCCCTCTCATTGCCATAAATGTTAAAAAGTACTAAAATACCTGTTTTTCTTTAATAAAAAGTACTTCAACTTTTTACCAAAAAAAAAAAAAGCTTAAATACCTACACCTTATTCCCTTTCTGGTACTACTTAACGTAATTTCTTTTTTTTTTCAGTTTTTCTTCATCTATATACCAAAGAACATCTTTTCCGTATAAATAGGTTTTGAAATTCTGAAGAAAAAAAAATTTCGATCCACCCTTTTGAGCAAGCATCCTATACACAGTGATGATAAACTATACCAGAGATGGGCAAACTTTTTCGGTCGCGGGCCAAAAATTAAAAAAAAGTTTGGCGGTCTAGATAAATCTTTCTTAAATTTTAAAAACAATTTTCAAGTATTGCAATTTAAATATGTTAATGAGATAGATGAAATTGTGATTTCTTTTTGAAAAGTTCCTTATATTGAGGTTCGATGTTAGATGTACTGATTCTAAGGAACGAGGCTAAATGCTCATGACAGTCTACTTCTGAAAAAATAATTTTTTTCTAAGGCTCATTGTTGAAAATACTTGTTTACATATATAAGAGGAAGCAAACATAGCACTGGTTTTCTGGGAATGAGATATTAAATTTGGGAAACTTACTTTCGATGGTGATTTGTAAAATTCTAACTGTGGCATATTTAGAAACAAATGCTTGATATGATCGTTAAATTGCAACTCAATCAATTCAAACTGCAAATCTAAGCGCACGGCTTCATAATTTACGTTGAAAGACATGGTAAAAATATCCAGTTCTGTTTGAATGGCAGTGAAATCTTGAAATCTGTGTTCGAACTCAAAATGCAGTTTTTTCAAACCATCTTGATAATTCTTAAGCTTCTCTTTATTTACTGAGGGTATTGAATTTAACCTCTGGAAATGAGACAAGTCGTTCTTAGCTAGCTGCTAGCTTACGCTTTACCGAATGAAAGCTGCCTGTGCTTGCTATTTCCGTCGATTTATGTTTAGTAGAATAAAAATAGAGAAAATAAAAAGATCACCAGTCCTTTGAAAAAAGGAAGGAAAAAATATTTAAACAAAAGGAGATGGATATATAAATATATATCTCCTTTAATTTGCCCCTGACCGGCAAATTAAAATTCCATCCGTGGCCCGAATAGAACCTTCCAGTGGGCCGCAGTTAGTCCATCCCTAGTCTATGCACAGCATAGCAATAAATAATACATATTATTAGTGTCATACTGAAGAATGACCCAGGAGATGAACCATACTCTAACCAACGAGCGAGTCGCCCATCGATATAATCCCAGACAAGCTCACCTTTTATTATACTTTAATGGGTTTTTCAAGACCCATATTTATACATTTTCCGACTGTATTGAATCTTCCTAACTTACAACGGTTATGTCTGTTTTGTTGTTAATTGGGGTCTGTTTTCTCCTCTTTTGCAAGTATTACAGAAAGATAGGATTCATATGGGCAATGTTGGAGTAGCAGAAAAAATGTGAATATATTGAATAAAAGGACTCATTTATCATTTAAAATATCTTCTGATAAACCCAGGAAAATAATCAAAACCGTGGGGGATCGAGAATTGCAGAAATGCTTCCAAGAACCAAAGGAGACCATGAAATACGTTTAAAAGATATCTAACGAAATAGAATTTTATTATCTATAAGTTAAAGTGAGAGTGAGTTTTTTTTAAAGTATACAACGACAGAGTCCTATGACGTCGTGACCCCAAGGAACAAAATTTTCGGGTAACGACAGGAATCACACAGCTTAAGTAAAAGCACCTTGTTATTTACGAATTTATAGTATAAACTGACACCTTTATTATGGTATCTATCAGTACGAAAGTTGTACCTCTAGCTATCAGTTACTTGTATCCTCGACCGTTGTGCTCTTTCTTTCGGATTTTCACACCTTTCGCCTCCTCCTACCACCTATTAGGTCCTTTCGTTGATTTTTCCGCTGCTTAGCAGTCTTGCGCGTGATTGCTTACTCGCCCCGATCACTGATCGGGCCTCTCAAGAGCTCTAAGGACTCTTAAATTGCAAATTTTTCAATTTTTTGAAAAAAATATATGTTAAAGCAGGAGTCGGCAACCTTTCAGCTGTGGCGTGCCAAACCAACCTACCAACATGATTCAGCGTGCCAAGCAATAGCAAATATTTGAAACAATTTGATTCCCACGACAATACATGCAGAATTAGGAAAAATAGAGGCCAAAAATGCAAATTTACTTATATGCTAATTATGCATCATTTAAAGATATTTATTGACATAAAAATAAACATAAAATATACAACTATTACTTCAATATAAATACAAATATTAAAACTGTGCACATAAATATGTATATTTTTAGAATTTTTAAGGAAAACTTAAAATATGACTGTTCTTCAATATAAATCAAAAATTAAAATTGTATATATATTATGCATTCTTAAAAATATTTATGAAACTAGAAATAAACAACATAAAGTATAAGTGTTCATGCAGCAAAGTTAAATAAAAAATTAAAATTTTAATGAGAACCTTGTCCCTGCAGAGATCTACTTAATGTCGCAATATCATGGGTATAATTCGTTACTTTCAATTTGACACAGGATTCAGAATGTTCAGCAGTTCTTTGTGGACTCAAAATATATTTCATATGAGAAAAAATTTGTTCACATAGATATGTGAAACTAAAAGCGGAAAGCAGGGCACAAGCTATTTTTTTCAAACAATTAAATCTTTCTGGCAATGACATCCAGCAATTTAAAATAGCTGTCAATTTATTGCTAGAGTTATCTTCCAAATTCCGTAACTCCGTAAATTTTGTTTTCCATAATTCTGAAGATATTAATTCAATAAGTTCCATTTCAAAAATATCAGTTTCCATCCACTCAAAAATTGACAAATCGAATGGGATTATTAGTGGGTCTATTAAATCAGGTTTGATTAAAAAAGAAAATATGGGCATACAAGCTTCAAAGTCTGTGCATCTTTTAGAAAACTCCTCCTTAAGTGCTTCAAGGTAAATTTGAAGTTCATCTTTGTCTACGGTTGATATATTTGCAAGCGCTTTAACATTTGGGAAGTATTTGCAGGTACCAGTATTAATATCACGGGAAAATATATTTAATTTTGTAGCAAAGCCCTTCCAATATTCAAAAAGTTCAAGTACTGTTTGACTTTTCCCTTGCAATCCTAAGTTTAGTTTATTGAGATGTTTAGTTATATCTGTCAGAAACATCAATTTACATAACCATTCCTTGTCGTCTAATTCCTGAAAATGTTGTCCCTTATCATTAAGAAAAATTTTAATGTGCTCCATGCATGACACAAACTTATTCAATACATTACCACGACTAAGCCAATGGACATGACTGTACAAGGGAAGATCTCCATATTCACTTTCAATTTCTTCTAAAAGAGATTTAAATTGTCTGTGTACTAATGAAGATAGAGACACTATAAAATTAACTATTTTAACAAACGTATTCATTACAGAAATTAAGCTCTGAGACGAAATTTTGGCAACAAACTTTTCCTGGTGTATTATGCAATGGAAGTTCAATATTTTATGTCCAATATGATTTTCAAAGAAGTTTGACTAATCCTTTTTCCTTGCCAACCATTGCAGGAGGGCCATCAGTAGTTATACAAAATATTTTATTTATATTAATATGTTTTCTTTCAAAATGATTTATAAATGAAAAAAGAATATCCTGTCCTTTAGTTGTACCACAGACAGAGGAATCATACTGCATAATTCTTCATAAATTCGATTTTTATCACAATATAGTGCAATGACTGCATGGCGTGCAACATCATTCACGTCTTTACTTTCATCAAGAGCAAGCTAAATGCAACAGTTTCTTGTAAACCTGAATTTTGTTTCGCAGTTACATTTTCTGCCATTTGTGTTATTCTTCTTTCAACAGTTCGCGCAGAAGTAGATATTTCTTGAATTCGTGATAATATTGTTTGCAAGTTAGGTAAATCACTGAACAATATTTCAGCACTTTTTAAAAATGTGACCTTTATATGCTCGCCATCTGTAAAAGGTTTTCCTTTGGCTGCTAAACAATGAGCAATGACGAAACTACATTCTGTCGCTTTTGGTTTGACTCCAACTGTTTGACACAAAAATGTAATTTCCTTTTTATATCCAGAAATAACTCTTTCTAAAACTTCACATTTCTCATCAGAATTCTTAAATGTGGTCTGGTGTTTAGTTTGAAAATGTCTTTGTACACACTTGACGTACGACATACGACACTTTCGCGACATAGCACACATACAGCGCGATCTTTTTGTTGTATGAATCGAAATTCGTTAGTCCAAGAATCTTGGAAATCACGAACATCAAGCTTTCTTTTTCTAGTTACCATTTGATTCAATATGAAACTATTAACTGGCACAATGATGAAACAAACAATATACAAATTTTCACAATAAAACTAACGACGTGACAAAGTTAAAAGTGACCAAAAAATCACGTCCGCATGAAACTAATTTTAACTTTCGACTGAATTCATACTCGGCATTCGTATATCGGCGTGACTAATAGAAAACATAAAAAATGTGTTCTAATATCTATTTCTATAGCTTAATTCGCTCTAAAAGTAAAACATAAAATAATTATGACTTCTTTGGCACAACACTCAAAAAATTACATTTTCTCTTAATATTTAGTTAAAGAGGACCTTTGTTATGAAATCTGATTCACTTGCCTAATTAACCAACATCATTGTGTGTTTTCTTTTCACCAAATTTATTTCCAATCCAAGTTAAATATGTTGATGGAATAACTATTTTTGTTTAATATATTTTGGATGGAAAACGTCTGTTAAGCAGAATTTTGATTTATACCTAAGACATTTGTTTTTTCTTTTTCCGTCGATGCCCAAACTTTTGGTGGGAAAAAGACAAACTAACTTTTTTATTTACAGAGCCGTGATGAATGATTCTCAATTTTGCAAATATTACTCAATAATTTTTATTTGTGTTGAATATTTAATGCTAATAGTAAGTCACATTTAAACAGAAGATGTTTTCTTTTACATAAAACATACAAACTACAAGCAAGATGATTCAGCAGAATCGTTTTATGGCAAAAAAATCGAAAATGAAAAATAACTTTTATATAAAAACTACCTGACCCGGCCATGCGTTTGCTGTGGCTTTGGTTTAATACGTTAGTTCAATATTATCCTAAGATATTCAATGCAGTCAAAATAATCTTCGTTTATAATTTTGGAGGTTTGAAATAAAGTATAAAACACCAATTTTTTTAAAATTGTGCATTTCATTCATTTCTAATTTTAGTGTAGTATAATGCATGAACTACTAACGAAGTCATTAAGTAACAGCATATGAAGATTTAATTTTATAAATGTGATGAATAACGTTGATTCTTTGAATTTTTAAAATTATTTTTTATCATTCTAAAGTATAACAACAAACAATTTTATACAACTAATCGCTAATCGGTGCACAATATTTTTCGGTAGTCCGTATTTTGCTAACTCAAATAGATTCAACGGTTTCCGCACACGTGAACATATAACTTCTAGTTGCCCATTCGAGAAACATAAGTTTTATAAGTTTAAGTATCAAATGAATATTGTTCGGATTTCAGATTCATTTATGGTCTTCACGAAAGCCAAACGAATCGGGAATTGAAGCCTTTTGAATGGTATTAGAGATTCTGGCGGTATCAGTGAAATACACTGGCAACAGATTCCGTACAGAACCAAATTTTCGTTTAAACTTTACAGACAAAATGTTTGCTTCAAGAAGTTCCCGGTATAATTCTTTTGATGATCAGACGTGCATCGTTGCATTATCTAGGTGAATTTAAGTTTCAAAGATATAACCAGGGAACCAACCGAAGATCATGTGGTGACATTCCTGATACATTTAGAGAATTTAAAAACTCTGTTGGAAAATTTACGGTTTTATTTTCATTAACAATAGTGTCGATTGGTTTAAAAGGCGTTTGGATCAACTGGCAACAACCCTGTGTTTGGAAGTTTATTTCATCACAATATCAACATTTTTTCTGATTAAGTAACAGGATTACAGAGGCAATTATTATCCAAATTATACAGTATATCCGGAAGAACACTCTCAATCAATTCCTTTTTGCCTAAAGAACATTACAGAAATCGCCTGGTTATTTCATGCATTATGTATTGGGATGAACTTCTACTTCACCGTTTCCAATATTCAGTAGTTGGTTAGGAAATATTTGCTTAGATTGATCATCTTGCAAATGTACTCGCGTGTTTATGGTCAGTCGAAGTGTTTCCATGTTTCGCCCTAAAAACGATTGTTTTAAACAGGCGTTAATCGCGTGAGCAAAAGTAGAGCATTTAATGGCTATTAATGTCTGTCGAAAATCACCAGACAGTACTACAACAGCACCGAATGTTCTCTCGGGGCCATTTAAATCTTGAAAAGCTCTGTGTAATGTTGTGAGGGAATGTTTATGGGTCATGGTACACTTATCCCTGATCATCACTGAATTCCTTTGCAATACTGTAGCCAATCCACTCTTTTTTCAATGGTACACATTGCATCTTGTATTTTATGAATGTCCAATGGCAGCTGATGCGGAATGTTAGTTTTTTCACCATCTAACAAAGAGACAACGATGCCCGAAGTTGCAATTTCCTATGGCAATCATTTTTTCGCACGACTGCACCTGAAATTTTAGTTGCTATAAGGAATGAAAATCCGGAGGTGTGGAACTCAAACGCAAAACCATTTGACCTCATTCCATCAATACCCAGAAAATTTACGGAAGCTTTTGAAATCCGTATCCGGATTCTCGTTCCACCCGAGAAGCACTTGGTGCCCACTTTCGACGCCCCTGCTCCTGTAAGTTCAGTCTTTGAAGAGGACATTACGATCGGCTGGCATAATCCGGCAAAGTTACGGGAGCTTCTATGATCTGATTTCAGATTATTCTTGTTTGACATCCAGACAAACACCAGGAAAGCATTTCTCTCTCATCAAGTATTTTAAAGCAAACCCTTCCACAGTTCGTGCAAAATACTTTCGTCTGGCAGTATTTGACGTAGATATGAGATTATCTTGAGTTGGATTGAGAATATTCGGATCGACAGTTCCGAAATACAATCAAGATCCACCTTTAACGTCTCTACGTCGGCAAGTTAGGCTGGTACTGCTGTCCGAGAATATTCCGATCCCCCACATTATCTGGCAAAAATACAGGAATTTCTATATTTCGATTTCAGACTCGCTTAAACCATCTCAACTTACACCAGAAATACACTTTTCCCGCGCCAAGACTTTAAGGGTGAGCACCTGCCCGGGTTTGCGTAAAAGACGGTCATCCTGAATTATCCGGTAAAGTTACAGTTATTTCTCAGATTGAATATCAGATTCGGATTATCCGTTTTGAAATCACCCAGGGACCAAGTTTTCATGATCCAAGGCTTTTAAGCCACGGCCCTGCTACGGTGTGTCTGAAATCCGGTCGATTGGCATTATCCGGCAAAGTTATCGAAACTTCTAAAATTCAATTTCCGATTCTCATTTCACACTCTGAAATGCAAACGGAGATGGCTTTTTGATGCTCCAGCGTGAGCAGTCGCTAGAGAGAATGAAAATCCGGACGCGCGGGACTCGAATCATATGCCTTTTCTCCTAATTCAGACAATATCCGGCAAGTTTTAGTGAGTTTTTGAAAATATGATTTCATATTATCGTTTCCTGCCTCTAGATACAACGGGAGATTACGTTTGTGGCACTGAGCCGGCAAGTTCTGTTCCTGGAAGGGGCACTAGGGTCATCCGGCATTATCTGGCAATATTACAGGAATTTCTAAAATTTGCTTTCAAACTCTCTTTTACCATCCCGAATTACAACAGAAACGCACTTTTCCCGCACCAAGACATTAACGCCGGTATTCGACCATAAAAATCTAACATTTTTCTTTGTCAAATTATTAAGAAGATTAGCAATAGTAGCTAAATTTTCACAAAATTTCCCGTAAAAATTAGCTAACTCTAAAAAACTTTTTACTTCATGAACATTCTTGAGTACAGGAGCATTAACAATGGCTGAGATTTTTTCGTTAGTTTTATGTAACCCTTTTGAATCGATTCTATGTCCAAGAAAATTTATTTCATTTTGGAAAAACTTACTTTTATTTAAATTAAGCTTTAGCCCGTGTTCTCTACATTTCTTAAAAAATTCCTCTAAAGCCGTAAAATGTGAACTTTCATCGCTCCTGTAATTCTAGCATCATCCATAAAAACTTTAACTCCATCCATACCCTGAAATAGTCCGTCAACATAGCGCTTGCCAAATAGCAGGTGCCCCATTCAATCCATACATAAGTCTTTTACAAACATATAATCCCTTATGAGTATTTATAGTCATTAATTTCTGACTTTCGGTATGGACTTTCATTTGCAAATATGCATGCTTAAAATCTAATTTTGTAAATTGTTTTCCCCATTTAAACTAGCAAAAATTTCTTCCAATCTTGGTAAAGGATGCTGAGGGACAATTAAATTTGGATTCAAGGTTACTGAATAATCGGCACATAATCTTATACTACCATCGGTTTTAACAACAGGAACTACTGGGGTTGCCCATTCAGAGCTTTCGACTTTTTCTATGATACCCTCTCTTTCAAGTCGGTCAATTTCATTTTCAACTCTTCCTTTTAGAGCAAAGGGTACTGTTCGAACCCTACAAAATATAGGTTTTACTCCAGGTCTGAGTTTTAATTTAGCCTCATAATTGCTTATTTCTCCTAATTTATCGTCGAAAATATCCTTATACTCTCTTAGAAGGTTATTTAAATTTTGTTCGGTTTTTGCTCTAATAGCTTTAATAGCCGGCCAATCTAAATGAATTTTATAGAGCCATTCCCGACCCAGAATAGTATCTAAGTTTTCTTTCACAATGTATAAGTTCAAGTTTACTTTTTGATTTTTATATTGCACCCCTACAGTAACATATCCTAATGGTATTAATGAATCCCCTTTATAGGTTTTAAAAACTATATTTGTAGGTTTAATTTGTTTATTTGAAATTTTCCTGAAATTTCTAATACTCATTACACTAACCGCTCCCCCCGTATCCAATTCCATAGAACAACTTTTGTTTTCAATCTTTAAATTTATCATAATTGGAGGTCGTTTCGGTTCTTCCTCGTGTAATACACAATCCTGAGTTTTTAATTCGTATAGTGGAATTCTATTTTTATCCTCAACTTCATCTAATAGGATTACCTGTTTTTGTTTAACCGGTTTCGCATTTGCCTTTTTAGATGCGAAGCATGCCTTCTTAATGTGTCCAATTTTCCCACAGAAATTACATTTACTTGAAATAAACCTACAATTCTCTTTTTCATGGTTGGTACCTGTGCATCGTGAACAATATAATGTTTTCTTTTGGTTTTTTGTAAAATTGGATTTTTTATCCATGTGTTTTTTAAAAGTTTGCATTGAATTTATCCTTCCGCCCATAATATCATTTGCCCCTTTAAAAGCTTTTTCCATAGCTAGTGCTATATTTAGCGTTTTCTCGAGATTAATATTATCTTCCTCAAATAATCGATCTAAAATCATTTTATCCCGCAACCCGCTTACAAACACGTCGCGTAACATAATATTCAACATATCTTTATCATAATCACAATTCATTGCTAGGGCTCTAAGCTCGGCAATGTATGTACTAATACCTTCCCCTTCATTCTGTTTGCGGTTTAAAAATTTGTGACGAGAAGGTATAATCAAAGGTTTGGGGTCAAATGTTTTTTAAGTGCATCTTTTAACTTATCTAACGTTTGGTCGGAAGGAATGTCAGGTGCCAGCAAATTTTTCAGTAACTGGTACAATTTTGCACTAAGAGACGAAACAAAAACCTTAGCTCGATTGGCTATTGGTACATTCTGTACATCTAAGTAAGTTTCGAATCTTTCAATGAAACTATCGAAATTTTCATTTTCTTCATCAAATTTTTCAAATTGTACAGTTACTTTATGACTAGAAGAATGATCTCTAATTTGCAGCGCTCGAATCAGTTCTTGATTCTGCCTGAGCAATTCTGCAATTTGCTGTTCCATGGTTCCTCCCGATTAAAGAGAAAAGAAATTTTTTTTTACCTTGAGCCGTCTTCAGGCAATGCCTTATCCAAAAGAAAATGAATTTTTCTTCTTACTTCATCTCTAGGTGAGAACTTACGAATTCCGAGTTTTGCTTCTCACAAGAGAATTTCTTCTTCACAAAAAAAAATTCTTCAAACCACGCGGAATTAAACAAAAATTTCATCCTCGTCGCCAGCTGTCGTGTTTATGTGGGTTCAACATAATTAGATACACATTTACTTCTTAACTTAGTTTAATGACTATCTTGCTGGACAGTACAACCATTAATATTTACAGAATTTCAGAATCATTTCCCATAGTTCCGCGGTATTTATATCCAATCCTCCACAAAGTCACCGTTAACATTCTTTAACTGGTTGCAGTCAAATATTCCATAATATCTTATAATTTTGTAGAGTGGTGGCGTGCCACTGGAAATTGCTCCGCGTGCCACATCTGGCACACGTGCCATAGGTTGCCGACCCCTGCTCTAACCTATCGAACCAAAGAAAGCAACTAGATGGCGCTAGAAGGGCAGTGAGGTACCCTCGTACCTTGGCGCTACATGATAGAGCAAGTTCCGAAATGTGTGGGATTTATCAGCTATTTATGTGAAAAATACAGGGTTGCCTTGCGCTACACGAAAATTAAGGATTGCTTCTGAAACTTTCACGTTTCGTTATACATGTCCTATCTTACTATAGATTTCCCCCCTTTTTGTAATTTTTTTCATAAATAAAAAAAAAAAAATCAAATATAGGCGTATTTTTTTTTTTATTGTTATTATCTCGAATCTAAAAAATCAAATAAATCCGAATTTATGAGGGATAGAGAGTTAATTTAAAGGATTTTTCTTATGGTATTGAAATAATCACAAGCAATAACGTATTTAACTAATTGGAGTAACTTAAAATGAATAAGTTCCTTAAAAAAATAGGTGACATAATTTTTAAATATAAACTATTTCAACTAGTTAAATTGCTAAAACACAGGTTTTTTTAAAAACAAAAGTTGAATTATAATTCAAAATTATTCAAAGCTTCCTTAATTGGTGACTATATCAACCACATCTAAATGCATTTTAAGATGTGTTGGAAATTAGGATTTTATTTCTTACTAGCTCACATAGTAGTAGGCTTCTATTTTGTTCAATAAAACTTTATATTTAATGTACATATCACACACTGTATTTCTTCTTTACTCTTACCTTCATTGCATTTTGATACCATTGTGCTACAATATAGAGTTCTATACTTGAAAATAAACAAACTCCACTAAAAACTGCAGATGAAAAGTAGTTTGCTCCTTTTAAGTCAAAATCTGAAAAGAAGGATGATGTTATTGATCATTTTTAAAGAGCTTACTGACAGCTTGCTTACCTTTAAAAATAATAAATTTTTTTAATTGAAATATTTGCAAGAAGGAAAGAAAAAGCATTGGAAAAAGCGATTTTCAAAAGTGGGATGCAATTTTAGAGAAAAAAAACTATGCATATTTTCATAATAAAGTTACTGTTATTTAAAAATGCTTTTGTGTCTAATGTCAAAGAACTGGGCCCAAACTCAAAGCACATTTTCAAATACAGAAGGGGAAAAAAAGGCCTTTTAAGAAAATAAGTTTGTCTAGCTGTCAATTACTATATTTCATCCTTAAACTTTTGTAAAATTTTACATTTAACAAATAAAATTGAATATTAATTTTTTATTGCAATGTTGTATGTGAGATAAAATAGAGAACATATTTGATACAGGAAAAAATGGATTTATTCAAGGGACGAGTAATACATTAAAGTATGCAGTGCATTAAGTAAAGTATTAAGTCTGTAAATTAGTTGAATCAGAATAGAACAAGTCCGTATTTATATATATCTGCCCTAGACAAAATAAGTAATTTTACGGCTCCTCCATCCACTTAACCCTTAGGCCGTTACGAGTACGCTGAGTGCATTTATCTCAACCTATCCCTCAACGTTACGGACGCGCTGCACACGTACATCTGGATTTTGCACTGTTTCAAACGCGTGTATCGCGTTCTAAATTAGTTGTTTCTTTTACTAGTAGATGACAGCACGAGACAGAATGATAGAGATTTGAATACAATATTTCCGGAGAATCAATACTTCCTTTTTAGTACTAATTATTTTGATTAACTAATTATTTATTGTATATTATTTTGATCATTTAAGTAGGTTCAAATAACAACTATACTAAACTCTCAACAGCTTATTGGTTAAATGTTAATTTATGACAATCAATAAAATACTGGTTGTTTTATTTGCGAAGTAACGCGATGAAATCTTGAATTTAATTGTAATATTCAGGGATTGTAAGCATTTTGTGTTGGTTATTTTTTTATTATTTTCTTTTACTTTTCCATTCTAATTGCTGCGCATCCAGGTCATGATCTAGGTTGACCTTATGGGGGAAACGCTCTTGTTATTTAATATATTAATGTTGGAACATTTTTCAATATGAAAATATGCACTGTGAATTAATTCTATTCTTGACAAAGATATGCTTAAATATTTTAGTTTAATTTAATGCACATGGCTATACAAATTAAATTCAAACGAAAAAGAATCTGCTTTATTTTTTTAGTTTAGAGGTATGCGCTTAATCACATTTCAAATTTATTTTCAGAAAATCATTTAATAACTTGAATTTTAGTATATAGTACATATTGAAGGCACCATAAACGTTTAATAGGATTCCTAGCGTATTAAAATTAATGTTGTTGATAAATCTTTAAGAAGACATGTAACTAAATGCGTAAATTGTGTAAATAATGTTGAGTCATTTTTATTGTAAATCTATTAATCACATCATAAGAACAAAAATTTTCTTAACGCGTTCAGGACCGGGCGATATTTTTCTGTTAAGCCTAATTCCATTTAAAAATTCATATAAAATCATTACTATGATAAAATACGCCAAGTTCCACCGGTGATCACGCGCCTCAGAACGAGGAAAATGCAATCTCACATATGATACCGTAGACCAGGAATGGTGAACCTTTTTGAGGCGAGGATCAAATTTTGTTCATATTTTTTTTAGTATCAGCTCATAGGTCACTAATGCCCATTTGTACCGGAGTTAAGTTTAAAAGTTTTTACTAAGTATTTTAAAAATTAAACATCCTTAAAATTCAAATGGCTTAACGTGAAATAATGGAGGTGGTTTGAAGATTTAATTATTTCTATTGAGGTTAAAACAGGTCTGGTACAATTGGCAATAAGTGTTTGAATGAACAAGGAGTAACGAAAATTTTATCAATCTTATTTTGCGTTGGTTTGTTATATTATTATATATATTTATTGTGTGCCAGCATATGTTAGCCGAGCCACAAAAATGATCTTTGAGGGCCACATGCGACCCGCGGGCCGCGAGTTTGACGCAGACCCTAAAGTGATCACGTATATGTGATCAATGCCCTGAACGAGTTAATTCGTGTTCTTTTTGCATTTTTAATATGTAAATTGTAGAAAAGAATGTTTAATGCAAAAACTTATTTAAATACTAAAACTTATAACTCACGTTGGTTCTCCAGAAATGTAAGTATAGTATATACGCCCAATGAGATTCCAGAAGCAACACTCGCGATCATGCCTAAGATTTTGAGTTGCTCTAAGGTTTTGTCATCGTGGTATTTCTCAAGCTTCCGTAGTAAATGCATAGAAAATATCGAGACTGAGCCGCAAGACATACAAGCTAGAAATAAAAAGAAGTTCTGATAATTGGCTTAAAAAATTGAAATAGTTTTCTAACTTATGGTATTAATTGCATCAAAACCTAATTCATATTAAACACAGTAATAAATTATTTTTTAAAACAAATGAATATACAAGAAATTCAAAAGGACATATATTGTATAAACTTAACTTTTCATATGTGTCTATA
Organism: Trichonephila clavata; assembly: GCA_019973975.1. Classification (NCBI taxonomy): domain Eukaryota; kingdom Metazoa; phylum Arthropoda; class Arachnida; order Araneae; family Nephilidae; genus Trichonephila; species Trichonephila clavata. Next base: position 55,411 of record BMAO01006812.1, read on the forward strand.
TTATTACGAATTTTGTATAAAATAGTGTAAATAATTTATATTTGGATGTGTAATGTTTTTATATTATTCTATGTTATATTTATTTTATGTTAAAATTGTAATATTCGCAAGAAACGCCGTCCCTTATGTTATAATGGCCATTCAATGGAAACATAGCGAAATGTTGGCGGTAGAGCCAAGTTGGCATCATTTTTGATGACCACGTTGGCAACTTTGACGACCATTTTGGCGGCTTGACGATTATATTGGCAAGTTCAGGACCTTCTGAATTCTTCTGGAAATTTGTGTAGAAATCCACTAATTTTAAGACCTATGACGCAAGACGCAGTCTTTCTCGAAAGATCCCTGAGGCCTATAAATACAGAGATGCCCGTCGGAACTGAGTTAGTACTGTTTTGACTAGCGATTAGTAGGCTTGCTTTGACCGTGATTACAGATTAGCTCTTCTATTGAATAGGACGAGCGGTGTTTGTGAATAATCTCTTACGTGCGTGTATTTTAGACATTGATAAATGTGTCTGAGGGCTGTTGAAGGTGTGAAAACCTTCTGAGATTTATTCTGCCAATATTGTTGCTAAATCCTGTATTTCAAGGATTGGATATTCGACATTACATTATCATTGCTGTTAAAGAACTGTCTTGTTCTCTGCGACGGATTTGCATAAAATCCCCGAACCCCGATCAACGTAACAATATGTATGAAGGAGAAAAGACTCACTCACTGATCTTAATATCTCCGTAAATATTAAACCTACAGACTTGAAATTTGGTAGGCATGTTTCTTTCACGGATTAGAGTTTCGCTAAGAACGGTTTTGCGAAAATAGATCCTCAAAGGGGGTTGCGTGGGGTTAAGGCGTGTGAAAGATAAAAATTCCTATTTTTGATCTGTTAGATTCACGTACTTGAAATTTGGTTAGCAATATTCTTTTGTTAAATAATCCGAAAAGAACATATTTTACATAAATCGATTCCTGGGGGGGGTGGGGAGTTACTGGAGCGTATAGTTGAAAAATATTCACGTTTTTGAGCTACTAGTCCTACAATAATGAAATTAGGTATGCATGTTCCTTTTGTTGAATTGAAATCCGCTAAGAATAGGTCTTACGGAAATCGCATCTTTTAGGAGATACGGGACTTATTTATAAAATAATTTCCGCTTTTGGACGATCAGATTAAGACTTAAAATTTTGGAAGTATGTTTGCTTTGTAGAGTAGAGATTCACTAAATGTAGGTTTTACGGAAATCCACTTTGGGAGAAGGGCTTGCAGAAGCGTAAAAGATAATTCTGCTTCAATATTAAAAATTCAAGTCCTGTCCTTTTTAAAGCAAAAGGTCAGAGTTATAAGAATATTTTTCAGTGGAATCGAACGCCTAATGCTAAAACTTAGACATCAATAATTTATGTATGTATATATATACAGGGTGGTCCCAAATTCATGGTACAAACTTTAAGGTTAGGTACAGGACATTGAAACAATCATTTATTGTACAGGAATGTGTGGGCTTGAGACATGGTGAGGCCCAAACACAAAAAATAAGAGACGAAAGGAAAGAAAAGTGTTTATTGAAAGCGTCGTTGACAAGCATAATGCTTACAATAACTGTTCAGCACATGAGCTATGAAGTCTAGTTGCAGCGCACATTGCTTTACCACCCACTGGCAGTCGGAGAAGATAGTCTGCCAGATTCAAAGCATGTACTCAATAAATGGAAGAGGCATAAGCAATTTTCGTTTAACACTCTACAAACGATCTGATGACTCATTTAATAGATACCTGAGTATCATAATTAATAGCACTCAAAATTTTAAAGGAAGCTACTTTCATATAGTAAAGATCTAGCTCTTCTAAAAGAACACTTGCCTGCTCTTTCTGCTTTTACCACATTTTCACTGTTGTATGGAATAGTTTTTCAGAAATGACGAATTAGCAAGAAAGTATCTAGTTAAGCCATTTACAAATTTCTAACCCATTATCAGTTCTCATCCTTTTAATCCTTACCAGTTAAATCTCATATTTAGCTTTAAATTGAGAAATATAAACACTTCATTTTATTTTTACAGCTAAGTAGTATATGCCAGAAAATTACCTATATAATTACCATAAAATATTTTGAAAATCTTCACCATATGATTCACATTGGACTACAGGTCAAGTATGGAGCAATCAAGAATTTGTGAACTCTGATTTATTTCAATACTATGAGTTTTTCTGGTTACCTTTACTCTATAATACAAGTTTCATCTCGAAATTATTTTATTATCAATATCAATATAATATTTTAAGCATATATTTACAATTTAAATGACATAACCTTGTTATGTAAATTTACAATTATTATAGATTGTCAGAAAATAACACTAGAATTATACACAGGTTCTTATTTCTAATCTACCATTATTTTAAATGCTTTGTTATTAACTTATTATTTTATCATATATCAATACACAATTATCTGATTTAATCCAACCTTATCCATTAAACATACAGACAGTACACCTTAATTGAGGAACATAACTGACATTAGTAATTGTCAAATTAATAGAATTACAATGCTTTATACTCACAGTTTTGCTGAATGTTACCTGTTCCTTTTGACTTACAATTTTGGAACCTTTATCGCCAAGTAAATCTCCATAATTTCTGGATTATTTGTTGAAACCATGGTGGTCTTTGGCCATAAGGACAGGATGCCCACTGTCCAGATCCAAGTAGATACAGACGCTTTCTTCGTGGTTTGAAGCTGTGAAAACTGAATTGAAGAAGCGCCTGATTTCTTTGATGGATTATTTCAAGTCGTTCTGTTTGGTATGCTTTATTTTTAAAACAATCCTTTGATTTGCTCTTCTGCATATAGCAAAAGCCTCTGTTTTGCTTCATTTTCTTTCTAGAATAAAATGCTCCAGCATTTGTTCTTCCATGCGATTTTTAGATGGTAAGTTGACGGATGCTTCCCTTGAATTTGGAGATTTCATCTAAAGATTTCTGTTGGGTCTTCAAATTTCCCTGAGGCGTGAATTTTTCTGTCACCTCGAACTGTATAATACACCAATTCCTCTGTGAGACTTCTGCCAGAGGGAGTGACACTTAGTCGAGATGCCTCGCTCTGTAAATGTATCCACCGCGTTTTCCCTTTGTTCATGATCAGGTTTTGAGTTCATTGCCCGCGTCGATTTTGCGTCCTCCGTAAGTCCGATCAAAGTCCCTCTAATTTTTCCCACAGCACTTTGGCGTTGTCCTCTGCAAACTGTAGCGCCTGTTCACGGCGCGGATAGCTTTATATTATGTCACATTTCTTTGTTCCTAATTTAAATCCTCCTTACGGTTAAGGCCTCGGTTTTCGTTGGTAACCATATTATTCAATCTCTTCAGGCTCAAGCAGCCTTCATCTTAAGAGCCTATAAAATAGTTCGTCCCATTTAACAGACAGTTATCTGGTCCATTTTTGGCAAAGTTCACACAGTTCACTAAGACTATTCACAGTTCACCAACCACGCTCTTATACTTCAATTTGTTCTTTTGTAAAAATAATTCTTCAGGACTCTTTCTTGACAGCACATTTTATTATGGATAATTAAATAAAACTATTAAGCACTTGCACACAGCAATAATGTTCATAATAAAGTGTAGACTGTGTCCCCGTAGAAGAAGTGCGTTGATTAAGCGGGAAAAGAACGCGTGGGCGCATCACAGATATCCTTACGCCAGAAAATAGTTCGCTCGTTTCAACCTAACATGGAACATAACTGATATTGATGAAATCTACTGCTGTTGATATCATCAATGCGTGTAACCACATGCTCTGTCTCCTCAAAGAAATGAAGATTTTCACGAGTTCGGTACTCTGTAACTCTGGACGCAAAGGTAAGAGATTCATTGCTGCAGTCTGATGACAGCAGCTCTGCCGTCTGTTTTGGCAAGTCAAGATCTTTTACGAGGTCATTCAATTTGCTTGTTGTTGTCTGTGATATTCCATTTGAATCATGCACTATCGTTTTCTTGTTCTATCTTGATGCTCAGGTTACACTCAAAACACACCTGCAAGGTGAAGCGTTACATGCCTGTAGAAGATAAAGTATCCTGAGGAAGTTCCTTCCATCTATCCGCTTAAATGAATATCACAAAAGATTATACACAGAAAAGTAAAGATGAGTGAAAATACAGCTATTTATGAGGAGGAAGGAGTTCCGATTCATGAAAGAGTTAATTCGGAAGTCTTTAAGGTGATTGTGTTTAGTGGGCCAAAATACTATAATAAACCATCTTTGAGTTCGAAACATTTTGGTGTTGCCTATGTACTTTTAAATTTAGTATAGAAGAAATTTAGAAAGAAGTTTGAAGAAAGAAATTATTATAAATTTGAATACAGAAAATTTACTTGTTTAAAAAGATGCCGCACTATTTTATTTTGTATTTGTTGTTACAGCCTAGATTTTTATTTCAACTTTATCATATTCACAAAGAAAATCTTCCCACATTAAAAGTTGTAATTTTTAATGAAATTTATTTTTCACTAAAGCAAGAATTTGTAACGACATGGAAAATGTTAGAATTAAAGATTCAGTTCAAAAACTTGAAAATTAATTAAAAATAATTATTAAAATTAGTTTTTAATGACTGGCATGCGTTTGAAAATTAATCAATGAAACCGAATCAATTATCGTTGCTAGTCAGGAAAATATTAATAAATACTTGAAAGAATGATGGCTGCTGACGTAACGATTACGTACTTTAAAATATTAATTGTATTTAAGATATTTTATTTGTATAACCGATTCGTATTTATGAAATTGTTACATTATTGTTACATAAATATAAATAAATATTAATGTAAGAAGTCACATGAGAAAGATTAATTAAAATATTCTTCCTCAAACAATTTGAAGTTCATTCCTTTCTTCGTTTATTCAATTAAATAACCTATAATAAACAATAACTATTCAAAAATGTATAAAATTCAAATTATTATTTATTTAAGTATAGTACTTACGTTCTGTTATCAAGACCTCAGAACTTTGATTGACGTATCATGCTGATAGGCTACGAAATGCGACTCTAAAAACTAAATTTTTAATTCACGAAGCGATATTCTATACACAGACAGTGAACTGATCAGGACAAAATTGTTTTACCGGATTTACTTTTCCCACTTCAAGCTAGAAAGTCTCAATTAAACCATCGTGAGCGTTATTTTCCTTTATTACACTCTTTACCTCTCTGCTGGGATAACGAAAATTCCTCCATCCAGGAAGCTTGGAGTGAACGAACGCAATTAATACTCTGTACTAAGTCAGTTAAAATTTATATCCGATTTTGGAATCACAGTGAAGTCAAAATAGCCCCGGAAGTACGAATAACACGGATATCTTACATTCCCGGGAAAGCACTTCTATAATCGCGCTGGTGAATTTGGATGCCCAGAATAAAAACATTTATTAAAATCAATAACTTATTTGACTTTCAAATTACAACAATCCAAGATTATATATGAAGAGGCTTATTCACTTTATATAATAATTAATTATAACATCTATCTTTGACAATTGATTCCGCAGCATTGATGATCTTCTGTTGGGAAATCGGATTCTTTACTAATCTCCTGATAGTCAGCACATCATAATACCAACTTCAGTATCAGACTGACGACATCAGATTCTCTTACTTGACCTTAAAGACTCATATTAACATAAATTAAGGTTCATACACAGAAAGTCATTTTATAATCATGTAACAATTAAGAACTATTCCCAAGAAGACATGAATAGCACCCGTTAGGACTTGTTCTACAACAAAAATATTTTCGTTCAGTTCACTAGGCCAGCTCCTAAAGGTTTCCTATATTCTAAAAGTCCTTCAAATTTTGGCAATTATTTGCATAAATTAATATCTCGTTAATTTTTAATGAATTAATATTACGTATAAATTATAAACATATATGCGGGGATTAAAAGTAAAAGATAAAGCATACATTGATATTTTAAAGTAAACTACTTGGGAAATAAAAATATAAATTAATTAGGTTTTGAGATAAATTATGCTATGAATTTATTTTCATAATATATGATTTTCAACGAAAAATTATAATATTGTAAAACTTCAAGTATACTGATCTAGCTTGACCATTTGCCTGCATTAGCCTAGTGAGCACCACACAAGGCCGAGTTCGAGCCTATTACAGCTGAAGACCCACTCCTTAGAGGAGGTTGATGTACGTTAAATCTTTCGAGATTAATGCCCTTCCGTAGTGCGGTGTGGTAAGGTAGCTAGGGGAAGGTGGGTGCCAGCTCAGATGTCATCCTCGTTACTTGACCGAGGGTCAAAATTAGAAGTCCACATCAGTAGATTTTGTGTTGCTTTAATACGTGACGCACTCTATCATTGCTCACATAATAATATGTCCTGTATAAACCGAGTATTACTGAAAAGTATTGAAAGAATATTTTATACTAAAAGATAACTTAAAAGATCATACGTACTTTAGGCATTGAAGCATGCCCGAGATAATCCTCGAATGGCAATTAAAAATAATGTAACATTGAAAAGCTGCATGAGGGCTTTTTGTGACTCTGACCTCCTACCTCAAACCATGGTCAAGGGATTCAGGATGACACCATGCTAGCACATTTCCAAACTTCCACACTTCAACAATGGAAGGCCTTTGAGATACGACAGATTTAACGTACATCATCCCTGTACACGAGTTACCCCTCACGAAGAATAAATACCCTGTTCAGAGGCACTAGATTCGCATTCATGGCACCTCCACACGAGTTCGCAACCAACTTAGGTTACCACGGCCATATCATCATGTCAGCGTTGATTTTACAAATGCTTTTCCTAAAGCTCAGTAAAGTACTGAGAATTAAATAAGACAAAATAAAATAATACATAATAAAAATTACATTTTTCTGTTACTTTTGTGTCAAGTGAGTATTCACCTTGCACTATAAAAGCACACGAGGGCTATTGGTGCCAGATTCATAATCTTGATCCACGATCAAGTGATGAGGACGATACCTGACCTGAACCCTTTCTATAAAGTACCACACTACGTCAAAGGGAAGGAGCCACGACAGGTTTAATGCGCATCAGGTGGCCTCAGTGGCACTATGACTGAACTTATGATACTTCATCCACAAACTCGTGACCATCACCACTAGGCTACAGAGGACAACTTTAGTATCAAAATATCCTGCAATAAACAAAGAAGTAAGATTTAATAGGCTGAAGTTTCAGAAGATCTGTCAATTTTTCAGCAGATTCTTTCTGTCATGGTACAATTTTACTAAGAGACTACTCATTGTTATTATATATATATTGTGTTTCAAGTCAACACCAAGCCTTTTTAAATGGTTTTATTAGCTAGCAATCTCTGCGTCTGTCGCTGAGAAAACGGACACGCAAGGAAGTCTATGGCTTACAGGTCCAGATAGTCTAAGTGCCTTTCGAGGCAGGAGTTTATATCTGAAAGATACATGACATATGAGGCTATGAAAATAATATAGGATTTGAAGTGTTATGTTTGGGGACATCTGTCTATGAAATAATGGGGTGCTTAATTTAAGACTGAAGATGTAATCGAAAATAAAAGTTATGTATAGGAATTTATTTTAGGTCTACTTAGTTATCTTTACTTATATAGTCGAACCCCAATTTTAGGAATCCCTATTTAATGAATTTACGATTTAACGAGTTTTTCTTTCCCCGGTTAAATAAAGCAAAAGTACCTCACTTAATAAACCCTGAATAAATTAACTATTTCAACAGCAGAAGAAAATTGTTTTATTTGTTCGGATTAGAAAATTGGATTTCTTTTCAAATGCCATACCCTTTTCCGGAATAGAAAGATTTTTCGTAAGCAGTGTTTGAAAGGAAAGGGCGCAGAGCCCTTTATTAGACTTTACAGGTGTAGATGAGTCATAGGTGTAACCCATGGTGTCAGTTTTGAATAGACAGGAATTTTTCCTTATCTCATCCCACCACAAATAGAGAAAGATATTTTTAAAGAGTTTTACCATTTTCTTTTTCTTGAGAGAAGGTGAATTATGTGTAATGGCTTTGTAAAGTGTTTTTGAATTTGTGATGCAGGGCAGATATAAGAAACAAAACGTTTTTATTGAGTAAAAGCTTAGAATATTACACGAATATGACAATAACATTTTACCACAAAATGCTTTAGCAGAACGTCTAAAATTTTCATACCGTCGACATGTACAATTATTAAACAGTGCGAAAATTGAAAAGATAACTGCAGAATGTGGTGAAAATCATCAAATTATGTGAAAGTCAATAAAAGCCACCACTCTTTCTATTCTGAATCTGACTTATGGACAACATCGTTAGTGCTAAAGAAAAGCCATTAGCGGACCTCTGCTTAAAGAAAGTTTCAACTTGCTGAAAGCATAATGCAAAAATTTCTACTTGTTGAAAGAGTTAAGATGTACGTAGTATTATCCAAAGTTTAGGACACAGAAGAAAACCTTACCTGAATAGTCTACCGAAGCACATCACCTTTCAAATAGTCCCCTGAGTGACGATACACTTCTGCTAGTTTTCGTATAACTTGGAAACACAGCTAGAAGCCATTTTCGCAATCTCCCGTAAGACCTCCTGCGATTCCATTTACTCATCTGGATGACACAAAACGATGTCAATGTTTTGCCATTGATGGGACCAGGGTGGCGGCGCGAGACTTGAACTTAATGTGGCAAGATAACTTTTGCGAGGTCCTCTGGTGGTGTAAGAAGAGGTTTATAAAATAATAAAAACCCAATTTTAATTCATAAATAAAAAGCCAAACTTTGCATTTATATTTCCTTGCACATTAAACAATAATGAAAAATTAAATAAATAGAAATTTTCTATTTTGAGCGGAAATCTTTAATGATTGGTTCGTAATTTATCTATGCTATATCTGCTTCAATAGATAAACTGCCAAAGCTGAAAGTTTTCCTGACTCTTGTATTTGTTCCATAATTTTTATCAGTTTTATTTTGAAAAGCTCCTTCAGCAGGAAGCGGTACTTATGGTGTTGTTAAAAATTCGAAAGACAATGTAAATATTTGGGAAAAATTTTAAACGTTCTCTATGACATATTGGAGCAGATTTCACATCTGTAATGATGTTGGTAAATTTGAATCATATTTGTAATTCTTCATATAATTCAAAAGATTAGAAGCCACTGCTCTCATATACTTGCAGGATTGTATGTAGATCTTGACAGTTTCCAGTATTTGTTTTGGAAAATTTTTAATTGTTTAAGTCATAGAGAAAACCAAATTTTCAATTGCTGATTTAAAGGCATAATTCTTGAATCCATATTGCTTATCACAGAATCAATCATGTTTCATACTGCTTTTGACAGACTGTATAGGTTGCTCGCCGCCTCATAACCAAACATTCTTTCTTTTGTTACCTCTATTTAAAATCTTTGGCAACCATAACTGTTGCAATAAATTTACGAGAGTCGACAAGCGTTTTCCGAATCCAGTTTGTCGATACTTTGATCCAGCTCCAAAATGTACGCAAATGCTCAAGAGTAATGCATAAGTGGGCTTGTACAGATTGCCATTTGCTTTTGACGTTGACACTATTAATAATCATACACTTAATGATACGATAAATCCTAAAACGGAACATTTTATTTAAAACGGAATCACTGGAGGTGCTCACTTGTTTGCTTATTTTAAGTTTCTATGCATTCAACGACATCAAATTGTAATAGCGATAGTTGTACTGAATAAACCAACCAAAGATGCTGAGTTTCACCCATTATTTATTTCTTAAGAAATGAAAATTGAAAATGTCTATGATCATCTTCGGATAATATTCACCACTGTTATTTAACTACTGTGTTTGTGTTAGAACTATATTATGACCAAGTTGAGCCTCTGTCAGGGAAACGAATACAATCCTGGATCAAAACTGGAAAATGCTTTGTTTCATCACGCCACTGGCATCTGAGTCTACAAACGAAGAACAGATCTGAATTCTTTGATTTGACTTATGTTATCAACGTGAACACATAAATCAGCGTCAGATTACATTGGCAAGCTTTTGATCCTACTTATTTTCATTTTCGTCGTTCAGTATTAATAATCGGTGGTCTTGAGTAATCTCCACCAATGGAGATTCGGATACGGATAAATGTCGTCGAAAAGTCAAAGGAACGATTGCTTTGATTTTGTACTGCCAGATTCAGTCTGACCGGAGAAATTTCATCATACCTGAACTTAAACCGATTGATATCCCTTTCCTCCTTTATTTTATTTTTGCTGCACCAGACTCATTTATTCCTTTAACTCTATCTCTTAGTGCCTAAGCCTGACATGATAAATAAATTAAGAAAATTGCTCAGTACGATTATTCTCACATCAGATACTTTTAAAATTTATAATCTGTATCGAAACATGAAGTGAGACTGCTTCGCATGCGATACTATTTCTAATGATGATAATCCCGAGCTATGCCCTGTCTCTAACAGGGATCTCTACGCGATAGCAGCTTAACCCAGCCAAGGCTGCCAGACTAAATATGAACGAATGAGCGGGAAACGACAAAGTTGAGAATTTTAATGAAGAAAATGGAAACGATATTTTCCCGAATTATTTATTCATATGTTTTCAAGGTAATTAACAAATAGAATATCTTTTTAAAAGTCGATATATCAACTTTCGACATCTTATGGCAAAAACAGAGAGAGTTGAGAATTTTCATTTATTTTTATAAAAACCCTGTGGCGTGCACTTTGATTTCCCACTCTTTCGTAATCATTTCTGCCTTGAGGTGCGATTCTATGCACGACGAGGCCGTGGGCAGTGGCCCACACAGCCCACGCGTCATGCCGCCACTGGGAAACAGGAAAGTCACGGAGCTTATGCACATTGTGAATAGGGGGACGTAGAGGCACGTTAGTGCGAGTTTTAATGAGGAGCTATTTTAAGATCGATGTGCTGGTGCGTTGTCATGAAGAGTGACCTTCGTCCCTCTACCAGAACTGAGGCTACGACGAATGATTCCCTTAAAGACATCTTCGAAAGTGTGTAGCATCAGCAATTTGTTTGTGTGTTGGCGAGATCTTTCGAACACATTCAAACACCAACGCAACATTTTCCACGTACTATGAAGTCGAAGGTCATCCAATGCATTCATTGTATTCGATGACTTCGGTTCTCTTTAAAATCGCTGATGCCATTCATAAACCTTTGATTTCGCCAAGGATCCTTTACTTAGCATTTCCAAAGTCTCCATTGGTGTTTTACCTAACTTTTGACAGAATTTAATGTTCAATGTTGTTCAAGAAAAATCCATCTTTCTTACATACTGGAGCAAAGTTATCTAGCTTCTGAAAATAACAGGTGCGCGTGAAATCTGTTAACATAGCATCAACTAAAACCAACCTGGCCAGGTAGGAAGGGCTGGGAGAATCCGTTTCAAGTAATTTAATTTTGGCATCTGCTTTGTCGTCATCAGTACGTCCCCGAAGCTTTGACGTAAAGTCTGTCTACGTAAGTCTCAAAACATTTGTTAGTCAGTAATTTAAAATTTCCAAACAACTGGTGCATACACTACACGGTATTTTTAGCTACTGAAAATAAAAGTGTACTTAACTATGTATATTTTGTGTAGTTACTTATAAAATTTAAAAGGTAAGTGCCAAAAATTTATATATTTTTACTTCGATATTAACAACCCCTAATTAAAGAATAAAATGTTCAGTTCGATGAATTCATTAAATAGAGGTCCAACTGTGTATATAGGTGGTACGAATTCATGGTGCCAAACTTTAAGGGTAGATAGGACATTGTAACAATCATTTATTGTATAGGACTGTAAGAGCCATGACGTGGGGTGAGGGCAACAAGGAAATACAAGAAAAAGAAATGGAGCATCAGCTGGTTACAGTAGTTGGCAGTAGATGTCTAATCGCCATTGAATGATGTATTCAGTAGGCACGCGCCATGCGCAGTTGTGCTGACGTCTACGATGGGAGACTTCATGCTTCCAGCTGCAGACATAGAAACCCATGTACAGCCTCTGCAAATGGTAACTGCAGTGCTGCGCTACGAATGTATAATGCAGTTTTGATAGACGAATGCCGGATCACAGAAATTTTCAGCGGTTACCATCGACAACTACAGTGGCCCTTTTCACGTCACCAGACATATGATGCTGGAAGAACAGCATCATATCTGGCACGTAGTTCAAGCCTGAAGAGTACATTGAACGTTGTGGTCAGGTGTACAAGATATGTTGCTAATCACGTAAGT
>BMAO01006813.1:0-60825 GCA_019973975.1 Trichonephila clavata
AAATCATGTTTTAAAAGGGCCGTTGCGCATTATTTCAAAGATCTGCCCAAGATCGATAATATTATACAATAAAATATATTAGAAAATTTACATGATGTCCTTGAATACTTTGAAGTGTTCAGTCAATATACATTAAAAAAAGAAAAGAAAACGTTTTTGGTTGGAAAGCTAAGTGATTACAAGTATTGTACAAGCAATGCAACAAGCATAATGTAACTTAATGAAACAGCCAATGAGTGTCTAACATGTTTTTATTCCATTTTATAGGTTTCCAAAGTTAGTAAAGAGGAAAAAAAAATGTCTCAACAGCAAATGACATGTTTTTAATTAAAAATTGTCGTAAATGTATTCCTATGTCATTAGTCCGTTTTTCTGTCTTTAAGATATTAGGAAAAGGTGTATGAATTGACGCAAGTGAATTAATTTTTCTCCCCATGTTAGCGCGATAGAGAAACCAATAACACTTTTTTCGTCTTTAATTACAAAACTTCTTTAATTATCTTTTAAGTGACTGTAAAAACTCTCCGATTTTCTTGGAGTCTCTAAGAACAAGCGATGGGTGACTTTTTAATTGACTTTTAAAAAATTGAACTGTTAAACAAACAAAACAAGATAAAACAACCCTAAGCATATAAAACTAAACTGTTTCAATATCAGAGTTCTTAAATTAAATCATTTTTCTGGGGAATTTATTCAAAGATTTATTAAAATTCTTAAAAAATTCAGCTCCCGTTTACATGTACATTATTCACTTCTTATTTGTATTCTAGAAGAAAGTGAGATTAGTAATTTAAATGTGTTCATGTAAAACGAAAGAAATGACTGTGTGCATTTCAACATTTATTTTAGATTTAAAGACTATTGTTAACACAGCTTTTGACAAAACGAATCTCAAAACTTCCCAAAAAAATTTGTTTGATCTTTACGTTTGTTTCATTATAACACGCAATATTAATCTTAGGCAAACGGCTAATTTAAAGAAATTGTTCTTCAGAAAGGAACTTTTTGGTTGGACTACTTTTTTCATTTATTGTCAATGAAAGTCACCAGCAGAATAAACATTTCTTTACCTGATAACCAATAAGAATCTGCGGGATTACTCAGGATTAGTATGGAATTTCATCTTCAGAAAAATCAATTCGAGTGCATATGTATGGCTAGAAGTCGATAATTAACTTCAAGTAGTTACACAGATCCACATTAACTCAACTCCAAACACATGTTAAGAAAAGGTAAGTTTATTCACGCACGTGTAAATTAACCGATAAATAAATTTAAAACAAAACACTTACATTAAATTAGTTTGAGTGATATGTGTGAGGATAGGGCAATATGGTTTCTCTGGAACTTTTGGTTATGTTTTTTATACACTATTTGAAAGAAAGTAAAACAACAAACTGAGTTTCTTGTTCACCTTCGTTCTTGTAAGCAGAGCTTAAAAATAAGATTTTTATTAATTGCTTTCATAGGTGTATAACGGTATGAGATTTCTCAAATTTTTAAATGTTATTTAGTTTACTGTGGAGTTGTAAAATTCCATTTCAAAAACGTGATGAGTACATTTGTAATATAAAATGCATTGTGGCTATACATTAACTCAATGAATTAAATTCATTTTAAAGATAATGCATTGCAAACATTATCTAAATTGCAAAGTGTAATTCATTTAAACTAAAACAAAGCTAAAATAGGAGAAAAAATCTTAATACCTTACAGGTTGCAATCTTAAGGTTGCAAATATATAAAGCATCACTTTCTCAAATTATATTTGTATAAACTCGTAAAAAATATTAGGGCTAAAACAAATTCCCGTTTTTATCATATATAAAATCATCAATGAATTGTTGAATTACCATTTCATATTGTCATTCATATCTCATTCAAAACATCATTCCTTCGCAATTATTTCCATAATTGCTACATAGGGCTACAAAGTGATCCTCTAAAGGTGTGATGTTCCTACTACGACTCTCCGGCATGCTTTCGCAAAGCATTTTCACCTTCAGCGATCTTCTTTAATCGCGAGATGACACTCTTTTATGCACCATTGCAGCAGCTACAGTAGTGACACTTTGGCCTGCTTCCTGTCGTCTAGCTGCTCATTCACGATCGTAACCACTCAAATGATGTCTTGCTGATATTTTTGTCTTAATTATTTCAATAACCAAACAGAACTTCAGAGAAAAAACTTTTATAACAATCAGCACTATTTTAGTCAAAGATTAAACAGCTTGAATTTCCGTATGAATCAAGAGCTTTAACGCACTCTGTTTCATACAGATACCAACTCCAGGTCTACCATGTCCTCTAAACTTAAATTTACTTTTATTGATCAGCTGTTTGGGAAGCAATTATGCATAATTCACATGTTTCTTATTAATTGTCAAGCAGTGTATTTAACGTTATGCATCGATGAATAGCAACTGTTTTACAGATTAAGTTTCGATATTAAAAAATAGCGATCCTGGATGTGGATCCAACATGACAAAGAATTGTTATCAATTTGGAATAGAATATAATCAATTTAATCTTATGGAAGTATTATGATTATTCAATAGACTCAAAATATTTCATTAAGACACCATGTCAAGTTTGAATTTCTTAGAATTTGACTCAACTTACAGATCCTTTCAGAGGATTTAAAGAAAATATTGTTCGTGAGTAATTATTTTGCTGTCAATATTTAGCACACATATAAACCACTTCATTAGATTCGCAAAACGATTCCGATATATGAATTAAACCAACAGGGGCAAGCCGTTGCTCTCAGATTCATAAGCAAAGAATCAGCATTGCTGTTTAAGGCGATATGGTACCATCTTCAGAATTTTTTTTTATTTTTACTATTTGATATTTGGTTTTAATTGTATTTTATAAAGGTTTATATTTAATAATAATTCCATGCAAAAAATTTTTTTAATTTCTAGCAAAATGTTTGTAAAATTTAAATTGTTTGAAATTTTTAAAAACATTTTTTAAATTCCTAAGGTATTTTTAAATATGTTTCTTTTCTTTAATTTTTTTTTCCAAGTACTTCATAAAACTGTGTATGGGTATTTTTCAGCTACCGATCTTTAATTTTTTTATTAATTTTTTTATATTTAAACTTCCAAAAATTCTCAAAAAAAACTTTAATTCTGATTTTGAAAATTTTTTAGAAAAAGTACTAAACATGTTAGAGCTAATTTCACGCACAATTTTACAAATAATGCATTTCAGAACATGCATAAAAATTTCAAAACCATACTTCAATTATCAAGAAACCCTTAAGGTTTTGAATAATAGTATATGTACAAAAATTCAACATGGAAAAATATGAGTTTGAAGTTTTCATTCCATGAGTAGCATTATATAATATTCATCGAATAGTCTGAAACTTTACGAATGTTAATTATCTTATTTAACACTGCTTACCATAAGAAGTTGCAGAAATGTAGAACAATTAAAAGCATACTGCCATAGTGATTAATAGAAGAAAACGAATGGAACATCTATATTTCGTTAAACTTTATCTTGATAATTATAAAAAAATAAATACACACACTTCAGAGGTAATTCTTTGCTCAGAGCTAATGCACAACATGTACAAAAGATATTTATGCCTTTATTTTTATTTCTATGATTTTAAAAGCCTTCGCATGTTAAATATTGAACACGAATAAAAGCAAAGTCAAATAACAATTTATAGGTAAAATACATCAAAATCTAAGAACTGCATATGTGCATTTGTTTATATAAATATCTTAAAATATTTTATAATAAAAGTGTTGAATTCTCGCACACATGGGAATATATATATATATCACCAAAAACAAAATATATAAAAAATGGAGAGTTTTCTATTCTTGGGAATTAGATTTTTAATTATCTGAGTTATCAAATGAGATTTAGTATTTGTGCTTTGGAAAATCCGCGTTTTGAAGTTCTAATTTCATTCATAATAATATCATAAAAAACACGCACAACTTTTAAATCTTAACCAAATCATTTGCCTTTAATAAATAATTCACAAACTAGAATTTAGAATTTTTGCTAGAATGCATTTTGCATTTTGCACAATTCTTGCTTGAAATGATTTGTTACTGCTTATATAATGTCTGTCTCATTTACGCGCGGTAGAAAAATGACAATTCATTTTTATCAGGTTTTTTCTAGCAGATAATCTGAAATGTGGGCGTTGGTAGTTGCTTCCCAGCATCAAATATTGCTCCATAACTTGATAAAGAATGCAGGTAAAGCTTTGAAATTTTACAGGCCTGTTTATGAAGATTTGAGGTATCAAACAAGCTATAAAAATTTTCGATAGTTTGATGATTTTTAGGGTACCTATTGCCTTAAGGCACACATTACAATATTTAACTAAAATTTAAAAGAATTTTATGCTACTCCCAACTTAATTTCTTTTACAGTATATTTACTATTACTTGGAAGTTGACAAAATTTAGGTATATTAGTTAATTATTGAGGAAGCAAATTTAATTTTATATATTAAAATTTAATACTTTATACTTTTGTTCATATTTTGTCTCAACACATATTCTTTCAACAAATGAACTACTATTGAATTTCAAACGAATGTACTGTATGAAATATTTTATTTTTTTATTCATACACTGTTAATTTATATTGCACCCATTTTGGTTCCTAGTTTACGTGTTTTGCTTGCCCGTAAGATTTGTAACAGTTTGACTAGATTCACGTGATTCAGAGCATGTATATAATTAAATTTAATATTTGTTTGAAATTTGGGTTTGTATAGAATCATGTTAGCTACTTTAAATGCTGCATTTTTGTTTGCATCGTTGAAACTTTGGATTGCGCAGTTTGTTCAAATACCATTTATTAACTGTTTCCAACATCATACACCTTAATGAATATTTAGGAATTGCAAGCTGCGATTTTTTTTTATTTCTGATTGCTACCAACTCATTTTTTCTAGCTGGGTAACATCACTTAATGGAAGATTGATATCTGTTCAGAAATTAAGTTTTTCTGCGAGATTGAGTTATGATATTGTCAAGATAAGACTTTATATGAGGTTTACTGATGAATTGTAACGATATATATTGATGGAGGATACTTTATTTCTTATTTACCAGTATATATGTCTTCGATTTGGTTTTTTGTAATGTAGATGGAGAGAAGGTTATTTGAAAGTAATTGAGTTGTTGCTGTTTTACTAGTAAATGAGATTGATGTATTATTTTGGTTTGCAATTAGTGTTTATGAGTTTGGGATACTGATTGATCCTCAGACTGATTTTTTTTCTTACGTGATGTATGCTTTTTATTATTATTCTGGAGTAATTATTTAACCAGCATATCTTATATATTCATTTATTTTGCAAGTATTGGGAATTGATAAATCGCCCTTTCCAAGATTCATTACATAGTTATGTTTTTCAACACATACAAGTACATGTGTGTTATGTTCATTTCGAGTCTTAATGGTATTTAGAAACTTGATTTATGAAATAGCTCACTTGATGAATGTTTTCTTCATATGCAACTGGGATACATTTCGTTAATGAAAAAAATGTTCTGTTGTTTTTTGGATGTAAATGTTATATTTTTATTTTACATATGCTATTCTGAAAATCATACACATAAGTGTAATATTTTTGAATTATCCAGCAATTCAATGTTAAACTTTGATACTATTTTATATTAATATATTTTTACATTATATTCTTATGATAATTTATAGTTTAAGTATTATTAAGCGCATCATACTGTTTTAAAAAATATTGAAATGTTACATTCTCCAATTGTGATATTTTAAACATTTAAATGCTTATATTTTCTATTGGTTATGTGTTTAATTATCCTACATTGTTTTGCGCATGGAAGAAAAATTTGTGCAAGAATTTGATGATATATATGGTTTTAAATATATTTTGATAATTATAACTTCATAATTTTTTGTTCATATTTTTTACATGTATGAATATGTATTTTTTATCACATTCTTTTATATTGTTAAAGTATTGTTCTGTTGTTATGGTCAGCAATGATTATTCAGTAGCATTTAATACATGTATTTTTTTCTTTAAAAAAGAAGAGTTGCACAGTTAATTAAATTAAAGAAATTTAAAAAAAATCATTTTCAGAATTTATATCAAATGAAAGCAATTAAATATTATATGTTAGACTTAATCTTTATTTATGTATGATAATTTACACATTTTTTTTCTTTTTACTTTTCAATGGTTTTTTTCGTCTGAGAGGATGAAGTTGAGTAGGGCTTAAGGTCAGCTCGTTGTATTTAAACTTCTTATTCTTTTGACTTATCCAATCCGGAATCACTTCGGAGAAAATTTATTTTATTCTCTTAAGGCATCTAATGCAAGGAAGAGACCAAGTTCTGCCTCATATAAAAACCTCGATTAATGATTCATTAAAACAGCATAACATTATTCTTAAGAACGTCGTAGAAAAGAGCGTCATCGGCAAGAACATTTATTTTTATAAGGACATCAAACAACGAGCTTCATCGGCAAAAACTTTTATTTTTATAAGGACATCACTCAACGAGCTTCATAAGCAAAAACATTTTCTATCAGGGGCAATAAATTTCATCGGCAAGGACTACTGTAAAATCCCATAGTACAAAGCTTCAACGGGCGGGACATTCCCTACCACGGTAACTTCACATAACAGATATCTTCATCGACAAGGACTATAGTTACTTTACCTTTATTTTAAGCCTACTACTGCACATCGCGGCTGATCTTGTTCTCTAAAATATACAAAAGTACTTTGGAGTATTTACAATATTCCAGCAATTACTTTCTTTCCTTTAATACGATTATTAGATCCGCAACATACGTCTATTAGTCTCTATATAAATTTAATGAATTATTTAGTTCTTATATATATCCAATAGAAGATTTATAAAAATGCTTCAAATTTAAGAACTATTATTGTTAAAATATTCTTAATAATGGAGCTGAAAACGCTCTTCAAATATGCTACAAAATAAAATTCAAGTTTTTTTTAAATAAGTAGTTTGGTTATTAATGTTATATAATAAATTGTAGGTAAGATATCTATGAATTTCCAACATTTGTGTCTGTAATTCTAATTAGGAATTTTTCTGGGCATTAACATACCTTGGATAAATGACTTTTATATTCAACATAATTTAAAAATTCTCTTTGCGTGATAATGGATCAAACGTCACTAAAATTTTCATTGAATATCACATGTATATTAATAATTTATCTATTTATCATGAAGACATGAAATGGGGGTATAAGTCAATTAATTATAATATAATTTATTGTTCTAATCAAAGGTTTGGGTGTATTGCAAATTATTGCATACTTAGTGCAATATCAATACTCTATATCCTATCAGTATATGTGACAACTTAAGTAAATATTTAAGTATGTTTTTTTTATGAATTCTAAAGTGTTTAAGCATTTGATGTTGAAAACATAAACAGCAAATGTTGATTTATAAATATTACTCAAGTGTAAAACAAAGACAAAATTTATTTTTACAATTATTATGAAGAATTGAGAAATTTAATTATATCTATATACATATATATATATATCAGTACTTTATTTTGTGACAATATTTTTCCTTTTGGAAAACATCATTTTTGAGTGCAATATATATATATATATATATATAATACTTTAAACTACTGATTTTGACTGATAATTAAATATATCAAACCAATTCAAATGTAATTAATTTAAAATTTTAAGTTTTTTTTATAATGAAAAGAAGTGATAATACTACTCTCGTAATACTACTCATTAATAAATCAGAAAGGAATAAAATATGACTACATTCGGTGCACTTTTTTAAATATATAAATATTCAACCAAATAAACACTTTTTTATTTGAAATGGAGCATATAAAACTAGGAATTCAAATTTAATTTCCACAAAATTAAAAATAATTTTGGATATATTGGGAATTTTTTAGTGAAATTTATAATATTAGTTATACGGTAGACCTTGTATTGAATATTCTAATTAATATATTCGAATAATACTTATAAGTTCATAAATAATATCATTATCTGTGCTTAGAGATATAAGATTTGTCATACTTTTAAAAGTTTTGAAATATGTCATTTTTTTTATTTAATAACTCAATTTTTTACTAAAAACCAATGTTATTTTCTCACAAAAAGAGTTCATTAAAATAAATGAAAAAAAACATAAAGATTAGATAATATATGTCTATAGTACATATAAAGCATAATAAAACATTTTTCTGAAAATTTTGAGTCAATATCTTAAAAATATTTTGTGTAGAGATCTACTTCCGGTTTTGTAAACTCCATTTTCAGTGCACTGATTATGCTGTAACTGTGCTTCTAAATATCGTAGAAACAAAATAGAGTGTTTTTGGAATCTAAATATATAGCTATAATATAAAATCTAAAATAATTTTCACCAAAAAGGTAATTTAAGGTCGTAACATACCTTACAAGAATGATTTGTTTTTTGTCTACACTGAAAATAAAACAAATCATATAGGATTTTTTTTTAATTATATGATTTCTTAAGTAAGATAGAATTTTTCTCTTAAAAAAACAAATAATACAAACACACTATTTTTTAACAGTTGTCGAAAAAAATTACAGATTAATGTGAACGACATATTAAATACCATAACTTTAGCTGAAAAGTTATTAACCCTCTTGCTGCGCTTCCCACGAATTCCACGGACAACCTAGCTGTAGCATAATTTGCGCAATCCGCGATTTCCGCGGGTATGCGTTTGTTCCGACTATTTAGCTGTGCAACCCGTGCTGCCCTGTTTATGTCTTCATTTATCTTTTTATATTCATATTTTATTATCTAACTCTACATTTTAAAATAAAAACTCTTTTACAAAAGCTTTTTGCATATTTTAACTCTAAAATGTAGATTTAATATGTAAATTTGAAATACGTTATAAAAAATATTAAGTTTTTGATCCTACTTTGATAAAATAACTACGCAGAGAGAGGGCTAAGTAAAATTCAATTATGTTCCATTCTAAGTTATATTCTCAACTGAACTGACTACTTCAAATACTTAAAATTTATACGTATATATTTCCGAAAACTACAGTTTATCACTTGTTTTTTACTCAGAAAATGTAGTTGAGATGTTATTGATTGCTACTCGGATACTTCTAGAAAGTACACCCGATATCTTCCGCTGAAACCATTTATATCACTAAATGTAACTTAATGTTTTATGAGACTTGCTCCATCTCGCAGAATTTCATTAAGATCGCCACTGAAACACCAAACATAAATTATTACTTAGAAGTTGGATCTGTTCATTTAAGCAACGAAATGGTATAAATTTTTAATCACGACAAGATTAACTAATACTTTACCACTAGAAGTAGAAGTTGGAGAAAATATTAATTGCTTTTACCTATTTATTTCGTAAGAGACTGTATTTTCAACGGTAGTTTCTTTGTAAATATTTATTAAAAGGAGGGAAGAATTGAAACATTTCTCTTTTTTTTACAGTTTACTAATAATTTATTAAACACTAACAGATATCAAACAATACATTCAACGAATACGTTTTTTTACCTATTCAATAAGCTTTTTAAATTCTCGATTCCCTCTGTACAATGTGGTCCCAAATTTATGGTACAAACTTTACGGGTAGGTACAGGACATTGAGACATTGTAACAACCACTTATTGCACATGAATGTATGGGCGCAAGTGACGCAGTGAGGAAAAAAACACAAAAAATAAGTGACGAAAGGAAAGCCAAAGTGTTTATTCAACGCGTTGTTGGCCAAGTTTAATGTTCACCATAACTGCTCATAAATGTTCAGCACATGAACTATGAAGTCCAGATGCGGTGCACAATTGTTGTACCACCTACTGGCAGTCGTAGAAGATAGTCTGCGCATTCCAAGCTTGTACTCTCTGAAAATGGAAGACGTGTAAGTGATTTTCGTTCAAAACTCTACAAATGGTCTGACGACCCACACTTTCGAGATGAGCTACAGCTCTAGTACTTGGGTCGATCAGCCACAACGTTCAAAGAACTTTCTTCTAGGCTTGGACAGCATACAGCTCTTCGTCGACTGTCTGGTGACGAGAAATAAATGTGTTTCACGAAGTTGAAGATATAACCACTAAAAAAATTTTGTGCTCCGGCATTCGTCAATCACGAACCTGCGCGTGATACATTCGTAGCTCATCTTTGCTGTTACCATTTGCTCAGCCATACATGTAATGCATGTTTGAATTTTAGACATACTTAGTTTCCCATCGTAGAGGTCAGCACAATTGAGATTGGCCTTCCTCTACTGAGATGCATAATATTTATCATCTAGACATCTACTGCCCCCTACCGAAAACGCAACCAACCGATAACTCCATTTTTCCTTTCTTTTATTTTCCCTGTTTGCGCTTCACTGTGTCAGTTGCACCCATACATTCCTATACAATAAATGATTGTTGCAATGTCCTACATCTACCCTTAAAGTTTGTACCATGAATTTGGGACCACCCTGTTTGTACAACGTTGAAGGAAATTTGCTTAAAAGAGAAAAGTATAATAAGCAAAATAATTTAATAAATAATTAAACATGCTACTTTAATTTCAATAAAACTTTTATAGTTTGTAGAATTTATTATCCTAACTGAT
The DNA here is from genome assembly GCA_019973975.1 of Trichonephila clavata. NCBI lineage: Eukaryota > Metazoa > Arthropoda > Arachnida > Araneae > Nephilidae > Trichonephila > Trichonephila clavata. The sequence goes on from BMAO01006813.1 coordinate 10,634, forward strand.
AACTAACATTTTGTACCAGAAATTTAAATAATTTAGCAATTAAAATGATATTGCATTAAATTATTTCATTACATTTTACAGAAATCGAATGTTTTTAGATTAAATGTCATATACAAACACAGAGTTTTCAATACATGATTGATGTTTTTACGATAATTTGTACACAAGCACTGAAAAAACTATTCAAAAGTTTGGAAACAGTATTTAATAGAGAATACCTCATCCGAGCAGTTTGACATTTTTTTTTAAATCATAAAATTAAGTAGGGGGAGAGAGAACAAAAATTTGAAAATTTAAATTTATAATTTTCGTAAAATTTCAAATTTTTTATAAATTATAATAATTATTTTCAGTCATTTTTTTAACATCAAGTTATAAATGCTCATGAATATGAAGTGGAAATATATTTGTTATATTTTAATATAATTTGTTTACTACCTCTCTCCATTGTCTAAAGTTTTAAATTTAGATTTCCACAACAAAATATTTCTTATGTAGAAATAGATATGTCTAAAATAGATTTGTTACATATCAAAAATATACTTTATATTAACTAAAAATATCTGTGAATGATTTTAAAGGATCTCCCAATGTGAAATAGTTTTAGTACTTTCCAGTTAATTAAAATTGAACAAAAAATATGAATTAAAAAGTATAGGGTGTTTTATATTGAATGGGACAAAAAGAATAGCGCTGTGTGACTAACGTAATGGATTTATTCAGCCGAAACAAATTTGTTCTACAACTACAATTATACAAGTTTTATTTGGCAACACAGGGAAAAATTATCGAATGACGAACTCGCCGTTAGAGGCGCTGTTAAGCAAAATGTCCATGCAGGAGAAAACGTACTGCGTTTTCGAATATGCCAAAACCTCCTCGGTAACTGTTGTGCAAAGACATTTTCGCACAAATATAATAAAGAACCACAACATCGGCATAACATAAGCAGGTGGCTAAAGCAGTTCCAGGATACCGGCTGCTTGTGCAAGAGCAAAAGTCCAGGACGAAAAGAAAGAAAACCCGAAGTGATTGAAAGAATTAGTGATTCGTTTTTACGGAGTCCCTCAAAATCAACGTGACGTGCAGGTGCAGAACTGACTGCCCCTTACATAACGGCGTGGCGTGTTTTACGGAAGCGTCTCCAATTCAAGCCGTACAGATATCAGATGGTCCAGGCTTTAAAACCTACTGACAAACCGTTGCATAAGAATTTCTGAGTGAAATTTCAAAAAAAGCTCGACGTAAATGGTTTCGAGAACACACTGGTGTTTACCGATGAAGCCACGTTCCACTTATGTGGCAAAGTTAATCGCCATAATTTGCGATATGGGCACAGAAATTGTACATAATTCATATTCAAAATGGCATAATCGAAAACGCAGTACACTTTCTCCTGCATGGACGACATTTTGTTTAACAGCACCTCTAGCGGCGAGTTTATCATTCAATAATTTTTCCTTGTTGCCAAATAAAACTTGTATAATTGTAGTTGCAGAATAAATTTGTTTCGGCTGAATAAATCCATTACGGCAGTCACGCAGCGCTATTATTTTTTGTACCATTCAATATGAAACACCCTATATTTCAATTCCTGTAAACTTATCTATATTCCTCGGCAAAGAATTTTTGTGACTTCTTAGTGAAAATAATTGCAAAAAACACTCAAGTTATCTTTAGATAAGAAATCCAGATATCAATTCTCGCACCATGATATATTCACAATAAACAATATAAAAAATACTCAGTTCAGAATACAGAAGTCTAAGTCTTTATATCAATGACACAAAAATATAAATAAATTCCTAGGCTATCAAATTTACTTTTTTTCACACACACAATGTATTAATTTCCCATTACTTTTAAACTGTCAATAAAACCTTTTAAACTTTAAAATATTTTTAACATTGTCCATTTTTCAATACTTTAAAGTCTTCTATTTCATTTTTTTACTCAGCCTATGAATAGACATTTGATTTTTGATTGAATGGTTTTGAATTTTTTAACTTCTTTATGTCATGTGCTTACTTACAACGAATTAATCAATTTAATGTGAGTAAAAATTGAAGTCCATTATTCTCTGCTATATTGGTTGTAAGTTTTTCTGATATGTTAGAAGTCTTAGAAACTTTCATAAATAGACAAATGATGTTCATGCATTATATGACTTTGACAAAAATTATATATCTAGTTTATAATCACTGAATACATTTCCTAAGAAATAAAATGGAATTTTTCACAGCAAATATAAAATATTTTCTCTTACCAAACTGATTAAGCATTAATGAGATGATGGAGGAACTAAAAATCAAGTACTTGCTATAATAACAGAACTTTTTATATATTTCTATCAAGTTTTAAAATTCCACAAAAATAGATGCTGCAGTCAAACAGAGTCCTGTGTTCTGGAAATGCAATTGTTTAAAGTTCATAACGCAAAAAATTTGAAATATCCGCTTAAAATATGTCAGAAAACAAACTTCTATGGAATTAAAATGGAGAACATGATATTGTCTCCTTTAAATTATGTGTACATGTGGTTTTTTTTTAAAAAACCAAGGGTAGTAACCTAAAAAACCAAGGGAACATTAAAGGTATCCGACTACCCTAAAAATGTGAATTTTGACAAAAATTGGCAAATTTTCTTATGATTTTATTTTACAGGCCATCTTATAATCTTTATAAAAATATCAAGTTTTTCATTTTCCGTTCACTAGAACAAAGACTACAAGTGTTTTAGTAAAAGCAGGTGCTTTACTTTAATCAGGATGTCATAAATTAAAACGCGTTTTACTCGGAATGTTTGTTTGTTTTTTGAAAATACTCAAAAAGGGCCCAGCGATTGCTAAAAATTTTTTAAAAATAATTAACTGAAATTTTTTGTGTATGTTCTGTATAATAAAAAAAAGTGATTTAACCTTCAGATTTATCAATCACTGTTTTATTTCAAAAACTACAGACCCTTATATTAATATAATCACTGTTTTTTTAAGCAATTTCATATAATAACTGAGATAAAGAGCTCTAGTTTTTGTAAAAATGAAAATATCTCTTATCCTGAAGGTCAGTTTGGAAATGAATAACATAGTAGCACATCAGAATTGAAAAAATGAAAATTTGTTTATGAACCTTTGGTACAGAATGGGCCGCATTTATGTTATTTTTTGTAGATTTTACTATATTTTTCCCATTTTATTAATAATAATTTCTTTTTCTCTTATTAATTTTAGCATATTTTTCTTAAAATGAACATAACAAATCTGAAAACAACAACAACAAAAAACCCATATATCCATTTCTTTTTTAAAAAAAGTTTTCATAACCATCGGACCAGTTTTTTTATTGAGAAATGTATCAACCAATGAAAAATCAGAGTCTGAACAAGATTTGTTCTCGTACTGTAGTACAGGACATGTATTTTAACCCTAATTTCTGATCAACAACTTAAGTTCAGCTTTATCCTGTAGTATTAGACAGATTTTAAGGAAATCAGGAATGTGAATACACATAAATATATAATATAAAAACTACACCTTTCAACAGTTTTGGTTAAGGCATATGGTCGTGTGTAGGACTCACCAGCCCATTATATTTTAAGATAAAATAATAAAGAACAAAAGTTTGAGAGAGAACTAATGTGTTCCTGGAGTTAACGAATTTTTCCTAACTGAATTCAGGCTAAAACTGAAGCAGCTAAAGAGTCTCTGTTCTCTCGCTCCTACAACAATGATGTTTTTAGATCCTACATTGTTTTTTGATATTGGTGTATAATATTCTGCCTATATCTAACAGTAGTCACAAAGAGAGTAACAATACATTAAAGAATCAGATTTCCCACACTTCCTACTAAATATCTACTCATGATGATCAAGATACATAATATGATGATTTTTGAAAAAAATCATTTGGCTCTTTTGTATTCTTGGGACATCATAAGCAGCATTTCAGAGCATTTAAAATATCAAGTTTTTACCTAGTTTACTCAAACATAAATAATTCTACAGATAGCCTTTTCCACTTTAAGTGGATTAAGGTATCCGACTCGTTGCGACAACTTTTTTTTTTTTAAAAAAAGGAGATATGAGGATTTTTTTGTTATGTATAGATTTGTTTAGTGCATTTTAAAAAAATGTGCTAAAATTAAGAAGAGAAAAAGAAATTATTAGTTGTAAAATGGGAAAAAATAGGTAAAAATAGACAAAAAATAGCATAAACGCGGCCTATTCTGCACCAAAGGTTTATGAACAAATTTTCAATTTTTTCAATCTAATGTGTTGCTATATTATTCAATTTTGAAATGACCTTCAGGATAAGACATATTTTCTTTTTTACAAAAACTAGAGCACTTTATCTCGGTTACTATATGAAAATGCTTAAAAAGACAGTGATCCTATTCACATAAGGGACTGTCAATTTTGTAATAAAACAGTGATTGATAAATCTGAAGGTTAAAACAATTCTACTATTATACAGAACTTACAGAAAAAATTTCAGTTAATTATGTTCAAAACTTTTTTAGCAATCGCTCACCCCGTTTGATTATTTTCAAACAATCACATTTCGAGTAAAACGCGTTTAAAAATATGACATCTTGCTTAAAGTAATGGCATCTGCTTTTACTAAAACACTTGTAGTTTTTATTCTAGTAAACGGAAAATGATAAACTTGGTATTTTTATAAAGCTAATAAGAAGGCCCATAAAATAAAATCATAAAAAATTTGTCAATTTTTGGCAAAAATCACAGTTTTATGGTAGTCGGATACCTTAAACAATTTTTTTCTTAATAATGTCACACTTCAAAGCTCCAGGAGAGCTATTGATTATGAAACTCGTAATTTTAAATCAGAATCAAGTGACGAGAAAAATACCTTTTCTTTGCTCTCTAATTTCTAAATTCCCACAACAAACCAACGTTCCTTATATGAAATCTGATATTCTGCGTTACACCCGTTGCATTTTCTATAGTTTAAATTCTATATTTTTGCCTTTTTTAAGCCTTTTTAATTCAGAAATTGTAAAGGGTTCTACTCGGGTTTTCTACTAATCATCTTGGTTAAAATATTCTTTAACTGTGATATTAGTTTAAAATCCACTTTCCTTGACTTGAATTATGAAAATGCACCTTCTAGTTAAGGGCTAGTCATTGAGATAAGCGAGGTAATGGTTAAGCATTGATCGTAAGCTGATTTTCAGAAGTTAGTAGACAGCAACTTGTGGTCGTTCTCTTTAAGATTAATAGTGTATGGATAATTCACAGAAATAGTGGAAGGCATAAACATTGCATCAGAAAGAGCTATTAGGCTGCTAGCCAGATCATAGAAAGAGATTTAAGCAAGATTAGGTACCATCCATATTTTAGTTATCTAAATTCGTGTTAAAATTTTTTATTGCCTACGAAGTTTAGTTATAAAAGTGCATTTCGTAAAGTGTTAAAGGGTGAATAAGATTAGTATTCTAAGATCATGACTGCTTCTTCCTCGAACCGTCCCACACCCGCGACCTCCGGGTCGCGAAAAAATGTTTGAATAAGTCATTTGATAATAAAATCTCAATCTTCTAATTTTTTTTACTATGCGCACAAAACGAAGTATTGTAAATTCTGGAGCATAAACGGAAAACCAACAACTGGCAAGGCTAGCTTGTTAGGTTAAGTATTTGGAAAACGTTGGCAAATTCTGAGAGATATTATAAAATAAATACGTTTATTCAAGACATCCCCAATAATGAATTACATGATCATAAAAAATAAATAAAATGTAGGGCAATTGTAATAAAATGAAAACAATTCATTGAAACTCAAAGAATTTCACCAGTTGCTCAAAAGAAGAAGAGACAATGTTACGCAAAATAACAGATAAAACCAATTGGTATTCAAATAAGCAGTATAAACATTAATGCCTCTAACTTGGGTGAAAACTGTTACGTTGTAAACATTGATCAGTACGGCGTGTAACCACCTTTAATGGAGATGTAAGCTAGTTGTCTAGCGCAAAACGTGGGATAAAGCTTATTCTTGAAGAAGACTTTTTGTCCAATCATTGAGATTTGAAGGAATGACACAAAAGACAGATATGCATCCCCCCAGCTTGTCCAAGACAGGATTTATTGGTATCAAGATGGTTAAAAGTGTTGCCCGTTTTATTTTCGAAACAGTGTTTCACGCTCCGCATATTAGTTAATAATGCCAGCTCTATGTATACGTAGATTATCGTCCATTGCCATGTTATCTTCATCAATTGCTGCTAGATATGGACAAATACATCGATAGAAAACTGCCTCACAATAAACAAGTGTGTTCATTGAACAACGATGGAAAACTTGTTTGGCCGCCGACTGATATCCCTGAATAAACCACGTCAACAACATGACTATAACTGCAACTTTCAGTGATATAGCGAGCTTTTTAAATCAAGTTTCTGATATTCTCCAGACCCTTATCGGTCTGGAATCAATGTTTATAAAGAATCAGTACTGATCTTTGAACAATAAAGTTGCCCAATGCTGTGGTGTTCAAAGGTTGGAACCTGTAACACATTGTAATCGACTTCTTTTATCATGAATTAGTGACACTTTATAAGTTTTATATTGATTCTAAGGTGGCAGCTGATAGTAAGGTTGGGATTAAACACTCGAGCAATCTCCGACTGACATTCCTTCGAATGGAGTCATCTGATTGCGAGTCATCGTGTGTATTCACTTAAATGACGTCAAAAATATTTTTCAGAAAATCCACACAAAGAAATGAAGAAATGAGCTCTAAACAATTTAATGAATCCTACTCAATGAAAGAAACTGCTACTGCAGAATTAAACATCCTCTATATCCATCGCATTACACAACCTTGTGCGTGTTTATTCTACTGCGGAACTGCTTTTGCATTTCACTGTAAGGTATATATTCAAATTTTGGAACAATAATTTGTCTTCTTCTCTAGCTATGCTAATTTAATTTTCTTTTATTATTTTTACAGGAAGAGGAATAAATATTAATGTATTTATTGCTTATGAAACTTCATTTTTTTAAAATCTGAAATTAATTACAAATTGTTGAATATTTCTAATCCTGATGTATCTAAGATCTCCTTAGTTCATACTTGTATATAATATCACTCTATAAGCTGTTTGTTTCAATACATACCTCAAATTCTTACTAAGTCCGGTTGAAACCATCTAAAAATGTTTCCAGGATCATACGACACAAATATCAAAGAAAATACTTAATTATTTTCGGATATTCAGACCCCAAAGGCATCAAAGAAAAAAATATAAAAACCAATCATTCCTCCTTAGGAGTAAAAATGTCTCTGGAACACGCAAGAAAGCGCGGGATAAAAGGAAAGGTTCGCTTAAGTGTTACCGATCACGTTATATCTAGGCTTCCTGAAAAAAAATAGGGAAAATGAAAAAGAAAAGAAGTAGAAAAAGAAAACAATGTAATCATCTTCGTTACACACTTAAGCCAAGAACTGGAGAAATTGAGCAACTGGCTAGCATTAGATTTACAACGTTTATTTTCTCATGTATAAATTTTCCTCAAGGTGCTTTCATACGAATTGATTCGATGCGGATAAGTTTTGCTTTCCTGTTTATTTTCCTAGAAAGATGAAGTCTGTTTAAGTATTAAATTTTGAAATACTTTATATGTGATTATTTCTCGTAATATTTATGTATTATATCATAATAAATGCAAAAATTTAAAATTGTTTAACAAATTCGATAATAAAAAGGAAGAAAAATAATAATAAAGAACAAAGTGTGTGCTTATATGTGCGTGTGTTTAAATTTATTGATAATATGTACCATTTATCCCGGCTTATAACGTTCACATATACTTTTAAAATGCAATTATAAGCTTAGGAATATTCATCGCATAACAAGCACTCTTTTTTTTTTGTACAAAGAAACTTTAAATGTATATGTTCAATGCTGTTATCTTTTGAAGTCTATAAATAATCTTAAGTGCATATTTAAAGCATGGAATATGAAATAAAACCTGATTTAATTAAGAAAATCCAGTACCTCTAAGAATCTAGATAGAATGGAAGATAATTATTTGTCCATGGATCTGAATAACAATTATAGTGAGAAAACAAAATGGAATAAAATAATATACATTAAGATATAACTCGACGAATAAGATGGTATTTTCATGTTATCCCCGAATAGAATTTAATAAAGTACATATTTTCTTTATATAAATAAACAGCATTTAGATCCAAGCAGAAATTTAATTATTTGAAGCTCATCTGTTCTTTATTTTTAAAGCTATCAATATTTGTCCGACGTATAACATTTTTGATCATATTTTTTTGTTAAACGTACGCGTTATACGCCTGATTATGGGGCAAATCTTTTATAGATAAGTGAGAAAATTGCCGCATAACTAATCTTCTGATAGAAAACAATGTTTCGAAAGATATTAGCTCAAGATAAATTTATAAACTCTTTCTCTCACATTTTCTTTTGGAGTTGAAAGTATTAAACTACTGCATTGTGAGTTTAACAATAATTCCTAGAGTGAACTCTTATTTGCCTGAAATATCCTCTAAAAATTCTCAATATAATATCTGTTTTATAATCTCATGTATCTGACCAGAACATTTTTTGATCTACGCACCACATTCTATATTGAAAACTAAGCCTCATATTGATTAATAAACTTCAATTTTTATATTAAGAATAACTTTATTTAAAACTTTTTACCAAGTTGAACTTACATTTTGATAATATTTTATACCATTTAAGTTACTGCAATTACTTGAAGCTAAAACGAGAGAAAGGCTAAAGTAGGGATGTATTTATTTTAACTTACACCCAATTCCTATTTCTGTCAAAATGCAATACTTTAAATACCAAGCAAATTATTATGAGATTGATGGGAATTAGAAATAAAAATCCCTATTAAACATTTTCTGAAAAGTTTTAGTGTGTGTTTGGGAGTTTAGCTCTGTCTTAGCGAATATATACGACTTGTAATGTATCTTTTTTAGACTTTATATTTTACATAATCGTTACTACAATTTTTTTATGTTTAATTTCCCAAAACAAACATGAATAATTTAACAATGAAAATATAGAATATATCTTATTCTGTACAGTAAATTTTTAATTAAATTTTTATCTATTTTTATGATATAAACAAGAACTTAAGTGCCATAAAGTAAATCAAGAATTTATGTGACACATATATTTTTCAGTCCCAAGTCTTTTCAAAGCAAACATTAAAATGTTTATTTTAAAGTTTCAAGAGAAAAATTCTTGAGTATAGTTTTCTTCAAGTGCGTCCCTCTAATTTTTACCACTCTTTTATCGTTAACGCGTCAGCAATTTCCAATGATGAATAGTATACAAACAAGACATAAGAAGCAGATGCTACAGAAAGTTTGCATAATGTTGCGACCCATTCTGATGATATATGTTCCTGCCGTACAATGCAATGTAGCTCTTAACTATATCTAGTTCTTGTTTCACAATTTAAAACGATTTTCATATCAGATAAAATCTTAAATGGGATTATGTCTGATAATTTTTTTAAGTATTAGCAATGCAATGTGTTGCTCAAATTACTAAATAAGTATAGATAGGAAAAAAACCTTAAGTAGTTTTAATGAAAATCTTGTAATAATGTGTTGCATACAAAATGAGTAATGAGTAAGTAAAAAATATTAAATGTATTTTCATAAATTATTTTATCAAAATAAATTTAAACATATATCATTCCTAGAAGCATGCCATTGACCTTAATAAATATTCATTTAACCTTTAATGAATTATTTATTTTATACTTTAGAAACCCACAAATATTTGCACTTAAAGTATGACCTTCCAACATTAGTAGCAGAGGAAATATTTTTAATAAATCAACTCAATTATTGGTTTTTACTGATTATTACATTGATTATGTTGATGAAACACCCCCGCACTAAGACAAAAGTTTTCTTATCTTGAGAGAAAGTGGCCCTCAGGATGGGAATAAGAATTAATGAGAATAAGGCCGAATACATGCCTTCCACTAAATCATGTCACAACGATTACCACTTTAAAATTAAAGAGTTTAATTTTGAAATTGTAGACAGTGTCAGTTATTAAGGTTCTAAAATTAACTATAGGAAGGCTTGAACTAGTGAAATCCAAAAGAGAATCACTATGGTTAATAGGTATCTTAATGAAATACGAAAATAAATGAAATCGAATGTAATCAAAAGAAAACAAAGGTTCTTTTGTATAAAAGTCTTAAGATCAGTATTAACTTATGCATGTGAAGCTTGGTCCATGTCAGACGAGAACATGATATCTACGAAAGGAAGATTTTAAGAAATATTGAATGGAATGAATTCAAGAAAATGATACGTGGCGAAGAAGATCAAAATTAGAACTCTACCACTCAATTAAAGAATCTGGTATAGTTAACTGCATCAAAGTACAAAGCATTAAATGGGCAGATCTCGTTGTCAGAATGGACGAAAACGTCTAAAATGTCAGATGGACTAAAAACGTCTTCAATGCCAAACGAATTGGCACACATGAGAAAAGGCAGTCCAAATCTAAGAAGGATTGATGACCCAGAAAAAGACCTCCTAGTTTTCGGATTTAAAAATTGGAGAACACTAACAGGAAGAAGCCTAGAATGGTACAGATTTCTTGAGAATGACGAGGCTAACCCTGGGCTGTCGAGCTACTGAGGAAGGAAGGAGGATATAATCTATTAAAATATAACTTTTGTATTAGTTTAAACTTCTTAGCATAGTTTAACATTCTAACAGGAAATATTGAAGAAATTAAAAAAAAAAGAATGTAAATTGTGCGAAACACTTTGAGAAGATTGCACATTCCCCGTGTCTTGAACTCAAAATATTTAAGTAAGAAACAATTAGATTAACAGTAAAATAATTTTAAAAAAGTATTTAAATGTGTTAAATTCATTCATTCTCAAAACAATATAACATTTCAGATTTTTTTATTTTTTGCTAAAAATAAACTGCTAATTTATTAATTTTTTCAACGTAAAAATACGTTCAAATTAGTCTAATAACTTGAAAACAAAATGATAGAAATTTCATCTTTAAGAAATCCTAATAATTTTAAATTACTTTTACAAATGTGTATTATTTTGCTAATAACCTAAACAAGTAAATTTACTCTAACTAAATACAAACCCAATGTGTGGTTCCACTTCTTTTTAAAATCTTGAAAGAAATTGGGTAGGATAGATTAGAGATTTCTGTTCTTAATATTCTGAAAGAATTTATTTGTTCCAAACCAATATGTTAACAGAGAATTAAAAAATAAACTATCAATGAACAGTTTTATTTACGTTTTGTTGAAGCATTCATAATATACAATTATCTATGAAAGTTAAAGCATAAATATTATTGATTACGTCACAATTTTTTGAAAATTCTTTTCATGTCACACGTATTGTCAATCACTAATTAAATATATAGCGTTCAAGTTTTCCTTGAGAAAAAAAAAAACTTATTTTTAAACATTTTTCTCTATTCATCCAAGATACCTCAATTTATTTAAATTTTAAGGCTATATAATTAAAATACAAAAACAAACTTTTTATTTTGGTACGCTAATTAAATTCATATCCCTAGCAATACTGATACAAATTATGGATAATTGTGCAATTTCTTAGAAAGTTTATAACTTTCAATTTTGAAAGTGTCCAAAACAGGATAATTTAAACGATTATGTTAACATATAGTTTACTAATTAATTTTTAATTTTCTTAAAAAGTCTCAAAGATAAATTTCTAATTTGCACATGTGGATGTCAGAAGCAGTTTCAACAGCTTTCCATTCCATTAAGCATAACTTTTGACAAAAACTAATAAGTGTAAAAAACCTAGATACAGTAATTTTAAAGATTATTTCCATTAATTTGAATTTACTATTCATGTGACTAATTGTTCTGCATTGTTTGTATTTACGTAGCTACTTCGGTTTATTCTAATTGAAAACTATAAATCCAGTGTGGAATATACAGATATTTATAAAATTAATTGAAGCACCTTAGATTTATAAAGATTCCTTTATTATTATGGTGTAAGACCACCTTTATCATGTAATACAAATTAGATTGGCCTAAGACTCGATTCATACGTGCTGAATAGTGTTAAGAGACATATTGTACCATTTTTATGGAGATTGTGAAGTTCTGGGAGAGATGCCAGTTGACAATATCGATTGCGTATAAAACATTCTAAAATAGACCATAACGGTTCAATTCGACCGAGATCAGGTGAATGTGCAGGTCAAGGTAGATATTTAACTTCTTTCTCTGTTTCATCATGATTGGACATGTCCCGCTGCATGGATAGAGGAATTATCATCTTGGAAAATTCCATGACTTGCAGTAAACAAAGGCTGCATCATAAGATGGATCTGGTCAGCTAAAGTTTCTTTTTACTTCTCTCCAGGGATCTTCCTTTCTGGGTTACGATTTGTCCAGCGGAAAACCACGACTCAGCTGCCCATATGATGATAGATCCATCTCCCTGCTTGGCAGTTGGAAGGGAATGACAAGGATCATACACACCCTTCAGCATGTTGTATAGAGACGTTTCTCAGATCATATTACTTTCTTCCATTTTTAAATCGACCAAGTATTGTGAGTGTGACACCACTGCAGACGACGTTTGTCATTAATATATGTTTCATGAGGATTGGGAATTGCCGCCTTGCCATAAACTTTATGTTTATGTAAGTTCCATCTAACTGTAATTATTGACACAGGCAAATTTATATTTTAATTGACCACTGCGGTCAATTTGCTGCAGCGGTTCGTTTTTTAGACATTACAAACACTTCAATATATGTCGATCTCTTTCATTGAGCTTAACCTTTCTTCCACTATTTTGCTTTGTTTTGCCCCGTTGTGTGCATAATTTCATATGTTTAGACACCGTAGTTGTAGAAACGCATAAAACTTGATATTTTTCGGTCACACTTGCTTCAGCCAGGCGGTCTCTTACAATTTGTCCACTTTGAAAAACTAGGTGTTCCAATATTTTACGCTTTGAAAACAACTCCAATATATATATATATATATATATATATATATATATATATATATATATATATATATATATATATATATATATATATATATATATATGTGTGTGTGTGTGTGTGTGTCATGTCTGGAAAGTTTAACTAAAAAAGTAAATGGATAATAAATAAAAATAGAGTGAACTGTTTTTTTAATGCGTAAGGATCTCAGGGTAAATAGGACTATTTAAATGCAGAGCGAGCACCGACGTAGATAGAAAGGATTCTAGAAAAAGAAAAGCATGGGAGTCGTATTTCTCGATATACAGAAAGCGTTCAACCATTTCAGGATTTGTAGTCTCACTTTTAAGCTACTAACCTATGATCTCCTCCCCCCTCATTGAGCTAGTTCACTCTTATCTCATTAACCATTCCTTTAAAATCAGAATTAACGAAACTCTCTGTAACCCTCATAACATCTCCACAGGGTGCCCTCAAGGATCTCTGCTAGGCTCCCTGCTGTTCAATTTACTCCCTTACTAACATTAAAATTTACACAGATGATACGGCTATCCTCACTACTTATAAAAACTTAAAAACTATCTCATTCGCAATCAATAAGCACGTTCAGTCCTCGAAATGTTTTACAATAAATAAAAAATAAGCATTGATGTCGAAAAATAAACCGCAGTTATTTTTACTCACAAACGCTTCACTCCCCCACCAATTTTCATGTGCAATAAACATATCCCATGGTCTCAAGAAACTAAATACTTAGGTGTTATTTTCGATTCTCACTTAACTTGGAAACAGCACATAACACAGGCCCGCGATAAGTTCCAGTGAGTAATGTTTAAACTGTTCCCCCTAATTTCCCGGAACTCTAATTTAAGTATAGAGAACAAAGTACTTCTCTATACAGCCGTTATGTGCCCCATCATTGCCTACGCTTGTCCAGTTTCTGGATATGCTGCTAATAATAATATCAAAATTTTAGATACCGTTCAAAATACCTATATTCGCATGATCACCAAAGCAACCACATACATGAGTAACAATTACCTTAGAAATGACCTTAAAATTAATAGTTTCAAGGAGCTTATCCAAAAATGGCAATTCATTTCTTTAACTCTCGTCATCAAACCAATAATAGTAATATGCTTAACTTAAATTCCTTTGATGCTCGTGAAAAAAACCAAAAGACATAGGAGAATTCTCCTAGATTCCTACATTCCCTCATAGCATCGCATTTCATGCAATAAAATTTTTATTGCAAATTTCTAAATTTTAAATTTATTTCAATTTATTTTCAATATTTTTTAAAATTTTATTTTCTAACTTTAACTTTTTATATCTTACTTAACTTAATTTGCAAACTGGATAAGCTCCTCTCACTTTCTCGTATTTAACTTTTTAAGACCCCTAGGCAGCCAGTTGGAGTCACTATCTTCACCTTCCAACATCCAATCAGAGAGCAGCATCTCAGCTCTCTCCCAAGCAAGGCAAGTGGCGTGGAAATTACGAAATTCCTATCCCTGTAGGGGATGCACCTCCTCATCAGAATATTTAGAGATATTTATATAAAATGGGATTACTTAAATTTAAAAAGAGAGAAATAAAAAGAGAATTAAAGGGAATAATTAGATGGGCAATGGCGTAAAGCCTGCTAGGAAAAATAGTGGGCGGATGAAGTCCGCCCACCATGGTACAATGTACCCAATCAGCGGAGTCCGCTGCTGGGCGTGATAGTAAGGCACACTCTGTGATTGGTCGAGCGGCCGGTACGAGGGGAGATTCGGACAGCTGACGCTGTGAGAATTCCCGAGAAATGAAAACTATTAATGAGAGAGTTAAAGGAATTAAAAATTTAAAAATTAATTTATTTTTAAAACTTATTATGGTACCAACTTGCACAAATGCCAAAAACAAAATCTTGTTATATGAAATGCGAACGGGCAATGGGTCAGCTCGCGGTAAATAAAAATGAGAGAGGGATGAAGTCATTTACAAAACAAGAGGGTTAAGTAAAGTTAGATCCAGTCGCAAAGAGTACCGGGTTTCCCGGAGGGAGCCGATAACAATTTATTTGAACTGGGATAGGGTAAAAAATATAAGCTAAAAATAAAGGATCCCGTGCTACCATCTGGTGGCCGGGATAACAGGTAGAGAGTGAACTGAGCGCAAAAATGGAATCTGAGAGGCCACCCTCTCGGTTCCTGACCACGCTAGTTCATTCTGCAGAAAAGAATTAAACCGTGACTCCCTGCACGGCGCTAGGTGGTTATTAGGAAAAATAGGGGAGTAACACTAAAAATGAATTTAAAAAATGGCTAGTTTATTTAATGAAAAAGTCCCAACACAATTTAAAGTAAATTTTAAACCCTAAGCCTTTTGGCTAAGGGAAAAATTACAAATTGCTGGTCGAGGATGGCTCTTGGCCTTTTAAGTGAAGAAGAAACAGCTGGGTCGTAGGCTGGCTGGTTTTGGATAAGTTCGTTGGGAACCTGAGGTATTTTATTAAAAAATCTTTTAGAGATAAGCTGGATATATGGAAGGGTAGGTTTTATATTTAAATCGCGGTAAATAACTTCATTTCTGATGAACCAGGGAGCACTGACTATTTGTCTCAAAATTGAGTTGGTGAGCCTGTGCAACTTTCTAATGTGGCACAAGCCCGCGGTCGCCCAAATGGGAGAGCCGTAGAGCATGACCGGGTGAATGATAGAGTTAAAGAACAAAACCTTGTGCCTGATAGCTAGTTTGCTCTTATTAGAGACAAGCTTTCTAAGCATACAATGAACGGTGTTCGCTTTTTGGCGAGCCTGTTCGATATGATGGGAGAAAGTTAGTTTTGCGTCTAAAAATAACCCTAGGTATTTGTAAACATTTACCCAGGGGACGGGTTGGCCAAAAATGGTGACTGGGGTTAATCCCACTGGTAATTGGCTTCTTCTCGTGAACATGAGGCAGGCACTTTTGGAGGCGTTGACTTTTTAATTTTCCAGTCCGTGAGCCAGAGCTCTAGCAAAGTGACGTATTGTTGAAGATTAGAGATCACCACGGAAAATCTCTTAGCTTGTGATATAATGGCAGTATCGTCAGCATACATTGCTAAATGGACGAAGTTAGCTTGCGGGATATCATTTACATACAAGTTGAAGAGGAGCGGCGAGATCAAAGACCCTTGCGGGATGCCGCTTCTGATTGGTCGAGGGGAGGAGAGAATTTTATCTACTCTCACTCTGAATGAGCGCGCGGAAAGAAAGTTATAAATGACCTTGATCAGGGGAGCCGGAAAATCAAGTCGTATGAGCTTGATTAATAAGCCATCGTGCCAAATTTTGTCAAAGGCTTTGGCTACGTCCAGAAAAAGTATACCCGTGGCTTCGTACTTGCCGTAGCCACTATGAATCAACTCCGTTACTCTGAGCAGTTGGTGAACTGTCGAGCATTTGGGTCGAAAACCGCACTGCTGGGGAATAAGCAAATTTGCAGCAGCGCAGTGTTGATTCAGGCGTCGGAGGAGTATAAATTCATATACTTTGCTCAGGCTGCTTAAGAGACTGATTGGACGATAATTTAGTGGAAGGTCAGCATTTTTATCTGCCTTCAGGATAGGGATAACCACGGCAGTTTTCCAGGTGTTGGGGAAGTAATTGAGCTTTAGGAGACAATTACATAGGAAAGTAAGGAATATTAGAAACTTGATTGGTAGATTTTTAAGCATACGATTTGAAATTTGATCAAGGCCAGGGGATTTTTTCAACTTCAACTTGTTTATGAAAATTAATATCTCCGTGGGCGTGGTGTGGTCAATTTCTTGGGAGTGATGGGTAGAAAGGAAGTTTTCTACCTCTGTGTGTGAACGCTGGATGAGGTCTTCATCTCCAACGTCGTGGTTTGGTTCGAACTGGGTTTGCAAGCTATCTGCTAACACTTCCGCCTTTTCAATAGGAGTGATAGCTGTACTGCTTAGTGCCCCCACAAGGGGGTGAATGGCTTGAAAAGGCTTACGTAAGAGGGAGGATTTCCTCCAAAGAGTGTTGTCAAGAGGCGAAAGTTCCTCAATGTGTTTTTCCCACTGTGAGCGGGAAAAGTGTTGAATGTCCTTTGCTATCTCACGGCTAAGGCTACGGAATTCTGAGTATGAATCGGGACATCTATTTCTTTGCCAAATTTTCCGCAGCCGGTTCTCTCCCAAGCAACATTCTTATCCGGAACCTCAAGAGACGTCCCATCACCAAAGGCACGCCTACCGGACCATTCCTTTCCACCAATCGCCATGATGTATCTCGCCGAATGAAGATCCCTACTTTCACCGACTCCCCATCACAGGATTCCAGATATGGAATGGAGAGCTGCAAGTATCCCGTATGCCCAAAGATTCACCGTAATTCTCCGACGTAGATAGAGCATTATCTAAAATAGAAGAGTATTGACTCCTCGCTGTGATGTTGTTTTTTGTTCCAACCGGTTGCGCTCAAAATTGCCACCATGTTGGATTAACTATGCTCGATGAACAATAAATAACAGATTTATTATAAATGATGTCTTCCTTCGTTTTCCAGCAGGCCTACATATATACGTTCATAAAAAAACCTGGTAGTTGCTATATTTTAATTCTTACGAACCGCATTCAAAATTGTCACTTTCATTCACAGGTGTTTTCGTTGTTTTGCTTACCACCTGTATTACGCATGCTGAATAAAAACTTCAGTAGTATTCATTTTTGCCTGTTTGTCATTTACATGTAAGTGTGACCTCCACTGTTCGATGTATTTTCACATGGCTTCATGGCGTTGCTATTTCACTTTTTTATTATTGTATTTTGATATTTGGAAAAGTGGTGTTTCTTATATAAAATAAAAAAAAATATTTTCTAAATAATCGTGGGAGATTAAAAACAAAATCAGATCCTTTTTTCGCAATTTTCTTTTTGTATAAATGAAAGCAACTAAAATTAAATGCCCTGAAATTCAGCACTATGCTAAAAAAATGTACCATACTTCAATTTATTTTTATCAATTTAACTTGTGTGAAGAAAACATCAACCCTTCAGTAAAACACACATTTATTTAATAAAACTCGATTCATTTACTTCTTTCAATTTAGATGTATCGTTCATTTATTTCCTATTTACTGTTTTAAGAGTATTTATTATTATTTATATAGTAGTAAATATAATTTAACTAACAAAATGTAATATGGAATAGAATTTTATGTAGACCAATCAACGTTTTGGCAGTGTTATTAGTATTCTTCGTGAGTGAAATTAGTCTAAAATCACTGGCATGGAAACTTAGAATATGTGGTAACTACTGTTAAATATGTTTTCATGTAAATGTGTTATTCTTTTTTAATAAAATAGAGTACACTAATTCAAAAACGTGTGAATTTAATTGGAAATGGTGCAGAAAACAGTGAAGAAATAGAAAAAAAAGTTTAAATCTAATTTTCAAGGATAGTTAAAAAATGAAAAAGAAAATTAAAAATATTTTATAGGATAAAGTTTTAATCTTTTGTCTCATTTTATGTATAAACTGCTCTTAAAGACGGGAGATTTTCAACTATGGTACGTTTACTTCTTTTGTTTCCGTGATTGACACTAACATTGTCGGACAAAGGAAACAAGAGAACGTGCTGTTCTCTTTCTCAGAAGTAAGGATATTTACGCTTTAAAAAATAACGTAAGAACGATACAGTTTTACACTTCCACGCTTGAAAACAAGACAGTGTGGTCAAATGATTGACATTTCGGGATTTAAAGGACCGCATGGGGTTCCAAAAGCCGTTATTAGAGAAAGGAATTCTGTTGTTTTATTTTTTTAACTTAAGAGACTAGTCCTTTCAAATGAAATGCCAATCTTCCGTCCAAAGTTTGATTTCCTGTTTATCCCAAAGTTAAACAAAATACAGATGAAGCAAGCATTAGTTTCTTAATTATAATATAAAATTAAATTAAAAAATACAAGTAGGAAATATGATTTGAGGAAACAGTTTTGAACTCCACATTATAGAATGTATTTCAATCTCGTTGTAAAACTTGTAAATTTATTGATCTCGTACTTAGTCTTTTCAAATGAATACCAGCAGTAAGTCTCAAAAATTAAAACCCTCGTCTGTAGGATTTAATGCTATATTTTCTTCAAATATTGTTAAAAATTACCATGCGCGCTCATTTTACAAATTAAATAGATAGAATAATGTAAACCTTAAAAAATATTACATTTTCATGGAAAATGTGGATAACATGCATTATCGTTATAATCTTAAAGGAAAATACATTTTCATATTAGTCAATCAAATAATTTAAACATTTAATTAAATAATCAGAGTATTTTTTTTTTTCATTTTTAATGCCACTTTTTTTTTCATCATGAAAATAGACTAAGATTTAATATTCTGTTTGGAAATTTCAGATGATTTTAAAAATGGAACTATCCAAAAAAATGATCTGTGAATGTGTCAAACATTTTATGATTTAATAATTTTTGCAAAATATTTTTCATAAGAGATGATGGCACCATTTCGTAAATTTGAAGTTCAAATTTCTTTCTACACATACTTACTGTTCAATTTTGTTCTATATTTTCAACGATTATTATTCTGATTTACTATTTTACATCTTATAAATTATAAGCTTTAACTAACTTGAAATGGAACAAAATAGTAGAATCTATTTACGAATATTTAGGTGTCTGTTTGGGAGCATTACCACATTTTTTTCATACAACCTTAAGGAATCGGGATTGGTTTTAAGTAAGTCCTTGGTTAACCTAGTGGTTAGAGAATCGGACTCCAGATCATCCAGACCGGAGGTTCTAAGTTCGATGCCCCAAATGCCCTCTGATT
Organism: Trichonephila clavata; assembly: GCA_019973975.1. Taxonomy (NCBI): domain Eukaryota; kingdom Metazoa; phylum Arthropoda; class Arachnida; order Araneae; family Nephilidae; genus Trichonephila; species Trichonephila clavata. The sequence continues at coordinate 30,481 of BMAO01006813.1, forward strand.
ACACACGGAGCTCCTGCTATTTAAATCAGTAGGTCCGAAAGTTTTGTGGGCGGTCACACCAAAAACCACGGGTCCTCTCCCTCCCCACTTGTCCATGCCTAAAATGGTGGATATAGATGGTGTCGCCATCTATCGCGTAGAATCCAACCTGTCTCAGGTTTTGGTAATATTCCATCCTTCCCTTCGGGAAAGATACGCCAACAACAATATCGATTTTACGTCTTTAGGTTTGAAACGAACAAGGTTTTTTACCCAATTCTTTTTAAAAATCACAGAACAAGAAATTTGATTTTTTCTAAGGTGAAATTTAAGTGTACTTATTAGTTTTAAGGTAAGTCGGTACCCCCCATCCCGCTAATGTTAAATTGAGCATTTTTATGTGCCTTTTTCTCATAAAATATTAAATGTACAGACTTAAATTTTTTTCTGTATATTAATTAGACTTTTTTATTTAAACTGAAGTGAACTTTTTCAAATATATTGTTTAGTTTTTTAAAAAACTTTCATCGTAATGTATCACTATGAATTTTTTGAAAAATGTCATTTTTTTTCACGATAACTGACTTTTACAAAAATATTATGGGTATATTAATAAAAGTTCACCTCAGTATATATATTAATATATCAGTAATATTCAGTGAAGATTGCAAGTGCTTCCGTTGAATAGGGTTCTGAGAACATGGTACACGCATTTTTAAAAACACCGTTTTGAGATAATTGCATTTTTATTATAAAATGTCACTTCATCAAAAAAATTATGAATTACAATCTGTATTTGCACTATTTTTTTAAATATTAGCTTATTCTCAATAACTTTTAAGACTTTTTACTTATTTCTTTTACTTTGATTTCTCAGAAAATACATGTATAGCATTTTTTACTTTTAATCTATCGAGATATTTTATAGCATTTGAATCATTTTTCTCAAATTATGCATCAATTTTTGAAGAATTTTTAGTTCTGATACATTACTGTCATCCAAGATGACTATAAGTATCATAAATACCATGTAAAAATGTGTCAATACATGAAAATATGGCTTTGGTAATACATTATTATACGACATTTCGAAAAATTTCATTAGTGTTTTATAAATTCAAATGTAAACACAATTTCTTAAAGTATCAGAATTAAAAGGATTCTTAAAATATTACATAAATGGTATCCAAAACAACAACAAGAAAACTGATTTTATGTTTTTAAACATGAAATTTGTGTATTTTTTGTATGTAACAAGTTTTGTGCAACGAAAAAGGGCATTGCATTTTGGGATATATTTATGTCCCTTTTACTAAGAAACTATTGAAAACAAAGCTTAAAAATTTGTGTGTACATTAAATAAACATTTATCTTTATACAGAAGTGAAATTTTTTTTAAAAAATTGATCAGTATGTTTAAAAATGTAATTTTGTAGAGTAGAATAATGAATTTTATAAAAATTTTCCTTTTCTATGTTACGACATCTGCTTTTCAGCTAAATGTCTGAGGAATATCTCAAAAATTTCACTTCAGTATATATAATATATATGCAATATAAAATAAATATTTCCAGTTCATGCATACAATTAATTTTTGAGAAAGAAGACACAAATTAAAAAATATAATCTATATAAGACAGTAATACATGATTATATGGCACTTCGAAAAATTTCTTTAGTGTTTTGTATATTCACATGTAAACACAATTTCTTTAAATATAAGAATTTAAAAGATTATATAAATATTACATAGATAGTATCCAAAACAACAAGTAAACTATTTTTGTGTTTTTAAACATGAAATTTATGATTTTTTTGTATGTAACAAGCTTCATGCAACACATTTTGAGATATATTTGTGTGTGCATTACATAAACATTTATTTTTATACAGAAGTGAAATCTTTTTTTAAAAAATTGATCAGCCTGATTAAAAAAATAATTTTTGCAGAGTACAATAAGGAACTTAATAAAAATTTTCCTTTTCTGCGTTACGACATATGCTTTTTAGCTAAATGTCTGAGGAATATTTCAAAAATTTCACTTCAGTATACACAAGAATATATATGAAATATAAAATAAAAATTTCCAGTTCATGCATACAGTAAATTTATAGAAATGATAAAACACAGTTTAGAAAAGAAAATTTTCAGAAAACAGTAGCTTTTATATAAAATTTTACCTCATCAAAAAGATCTTGGACTGTAGCCGGTTTTTACCTTATTTTTCTTAATATTATCTTCTTTTTTTCTTTTATCTTTTCTAATTTTCTTTGATCATCCAGAAAAAGCATGCTTGCTTTCATTAATTTTTCTCTATCGAGAGTTTTCATGTCACTTACCGAATATTCTCCAGGTCCTACTGCCATTTACTGAAGTTTTTGTTAATTTGGATACATTACCATCATTAAAGGAACAAACAGCATTATAAATACCAAGTGAAAGTGTTTCAATGTGCACAAATGTTGTTTTGGGAACCCGTGATAAAATGACATTATGAAAACTTTCATTCGGGTTTTGTGTTTTTCGATGCAAAAATTATCTCAACAAATCAAGCTGGGAAAGATATCTAAATATAGAACTCATTGCTACTACAACAGCAACCGGAAGACTTTTTATGTTTGTAAGATTTACCCGATTCTTCAGCCTGTTTATATCCTTTTCATGAATTTTCACCAACAGGTCAAAAACAATGTTTTAATGTGCCCATTTTTTTCATATACAATATTTCGAAAGAATATTGACATTTATCACCTTACCTGCATGAATGCTGGTCACAGTAACTGCACCATTTGATGATGTGAAACCGCATTTCTGCCATGTCCACAATATTATTATTACCTTCATTTTCACAAATAGCTTCCCTCGCAGCATTTTGAATGGACTCCTCGTAAACAAGTTTTACATCATTTGAGATTCGCTTACCGTAAGGAGAAAACCTTGTAGGTGGTTGCCAAAGATTCATTATGCTGCAAAACATTCTCCCAGCTTCTGCACATCTCCCAATGGAACACGCAGCATATAAAAACCTGGTATTTATTGTGGCAATTTGCATTCCTTCATGAATACTTAAAAAAGAGAATTCTACATCATATGGACAAGCACAACATTTCAGGACAAATTTCCAGCCCAAACTTACCTTTTAAAACTTGCATGTCTAAACCTCTTTTACACATTTTACAATGAACTTAATTCTTGAAAGGAAATGCAAGAATATTTTAATTAATGATGGTATTTTTAATACTTACTTTAATAAGAAGAAAAACTCTAATCCAACTTTATTTTGCACATGTTTCCTTTGAGTCATGTGTATGTCAACCTTGAGGATATACATTACTCTTTTAGTATTTGAAGTACTGTTACTATGATTATTGAACTATTACTATGTTACCTTCTTAAAATCCCGTAAAGCACCTTCTTCATCCACAGTATACCTTTATGTTTAGCCAATAAAGAAACAAAAACTTTAAGATTTCAAAATTTCCGAATTTTAGAAATTTTATATATTTAATTTAAAAACCCAAACACACACGATAAAAACGTGCATGCGGTCCAAAATAGGTAAACAACCCTGACGGTTACGCTTGCAGTTAATCTACAGTTAATTGCGTATGAATAAATAAAACAGAGTGGCTTTGGAAAAGCTTCCCAGATTTAAGAGGTCAATGTTTACATTTCTATCTGTCAAAGGGGGCGTGGCTAATCAGCTGATTATTTTTTGAAAATCATTTTAACATACTTTTAATTAGTAAAATGGCAAGTACGGTACATCATTGGAAAGGTCCTGATTTGGGATTTTAGAAATATCAAAAACTCAAAATCGACTTCCCGAAGGTGTTTACCCTACTGACTCCCCTTAAGTTTCCAGGTTTTAAATGAAGAATTTTTTTATTTTCATTCTCTGTAGGAATCATAGAGAAAGGAATTCATCTTTTTGGAATTTGTGGTTAGTTTTAATAATGTTATTATCACAACAAAGTCTAATGTATTCTGCAAATTATTACTTATCATAAGTTATTTCATTACATGTATGAGGAACATCAACATAATTGCTAGGTTTCCATTTATTAATTAATCTTCATAATTGCCAGAAAGCTTCCGATTTCGTTATAAAAGGCATATTATTTGTTGTTTAATCTTTCGTGTAAAATTTTTACCGTGGTGTTTGTGCTCATTGATCTTATTAATGTTTTTTTATTATTATAGTGTAATTTTTGGGGAGGGGGTCTTGATAATACATTTAATGATTTTAATGATTAAAATATCATGGGACTCTTATGAATATTTTAGAAACCATTTCTGCCAATATTTATTGAGATAAAAGCACTGGACAAGCATTAAAATGTAATGCCATTAATTGTTCAAATATTTATGTCAAATAACCTCAATCAAATTTGAACCATAATTTCGAACAGGAAAATCTTCCAAATTATATATAAATTATTTATTTTGTTGCACATCGTTCCCATTATACTACATTACATCAAATATATAATTCCTTCTAATATAAGCTGTATACTTTCTACATAATACTCCCTGTCTCTCATTGCGAAAATATTATTAACTCACTTGCGGTATCACATTTTTGATTTCAACTAACAGTGTGACTTTAATAAAAAATCTAAAATTTTAGTTACTGTATACATGTATTAAATTTTGTAGAAATAATACATTACTTTCTCCATAAAATATTATCATTTTTGTATTAGCATAAAAAAATAAAGAAACTCAATTTCATTTTTATTTATAATTTTTCCAGGTAACTCAAAACACACTATATTCTTAAATAACCTTTTTAAAAAGTTTACTTTTTCGTTTGTGCATTAGTGTTTTTTACAGTACGCTATAAAGCAACAAGAAGGCAATTCACGTCGTACCTCATAATTTTGATCAGGTGACGATGACGACACCGGAGCCAGCACTCCCCTATTTTAATGACACACCTGTAAGAAGGATATTGAGCCCTAACAGATTTAATGTGCATTGGATATTTGTTTTACCGAAGCATACAAATTATTTTTAAAGAAATATAATGCGCAATTTTTAAAATTCTCCTTTTTCATGTGGGTGAGTGAATATTAACGTCACACAATTAAATAACTCGGAGCCTTTGGCAACGAACCTCGTTATTTTGAGCCATGATCAAGTGACGAGGACGACACCTGAGCTGGTACTCTCCTCTCCTAATTTACACACCACACCAAAGGGAGGACGTTTGAGCATTTAACAGATCTAATGAGCATCGTCCTCTTCACGGCCACATTTTTCCTGAGGGAGCAATATATCAACAGTATATTATGAGCCCCACAAGCGACATTTTATTTAAGTTTGTCATGTTTTAGTTAGCTGCATGGAGAATGAATTGAACTTTTTACAAATAATTTTTCTACATTCGCTTTTGTACACTTTTTAAATTTTAATCAATCTATTATTTCAAATCCGAAAAAGTTAACAAGATTCTTTTTTTTAAAGTACCAATACTAAATAAGTTTGTAAAAATACGATTTTCTTGGGATATCTTTTGGCGAAGGTTTCAGTGAAAATTAATGTCATTTTCTTCTCATTATTCTTATTAAAATGTTGTTATTGCAAAAAAAAATATTGTGCTTTAAAAAAGGAACCAAATTTCATATTGAGAAGCGAAAATATCTATTTTCCAAAGGCAGTGATTCTCAAACTGTGGGGCGCTCCTCTCTAGGAAGGTGTGATAACACTATGTGGGGAGGCGGGCGCGAGCATATCGAAAATTCGAAAATAAAAGGTTATCTAAAAAGTATTAGTTTACTTAAACCCAGCGAAATAAATTTACATTCTAATACAATAAAAATGAAAAACACGTTTACACTGATATGATATACAAATAAATGTATCAGTATTTGTTATAATGTATTTCTATTATTGCGATAGTTAGAATTTAACAATGCTAAACTAAGAGCAAGTTAAGGAATTACACATCATCTTCTCTTGTACAGCAAAGCTTTTCCAAGAAAGGTTTAATATTAAGATTGTCACAGTCGAAGTTTTTTTCCTGTATTTATGCTTTATCTATTCCAATTTTAAAATTAGAAGCAGAAAAAGAACTTAGCGTGTCAATTTCTAATAATAAACCTTTCCTTCAAAAACTTAGCACTACTTATCCTATTATTTAAAAGTAACATACATAAAATCTTACCTTGACCATTTGTACGGTTCATAATTGAGGTCGTATTGTAGCTTCAGCTTTATTATTGCATTCAATACGTTGTTATTGTGTGGGGATGGGAGCGTGATGAAGATTATGACTGAAAATTGGGTCACAAATGTTGAAAGTTTGAGAAGCACTGTCTTAAGGGATCTTAAAAACATTAGATTAATTATTTTTTGATGTATAAATATAAAAAAATAATACATCGAGCATCGTTATTTAAAACAACAGGCAGATGATGGTAGTTACTAGTAACATCGCACACCAGTCAACAAACTGCCTCGCTAATGTAGTGAATTGAGTCTCAACAAATTCAATTAACATCAGCCTCTCTACACAGAGAACTTAAGCACATCACCAGGATTTAAACCTCACTACTCGCCAAATATAGCACAACCAGGATTTAAACCTCACTACTCGCCAAATATAGCATCAACATGATCTAAACCTCACTACTCGCCATATATAGCACCATCAGAATTTAAACCTCACATCTCGCCAAATGTAGCACCACCAGGATTTAAAACTCACTACTCGCCAAATATAGCACCACCAGGATTTAAACCTCACTACTCGCCAAATATAGCACCACCAGGATTTAAACCTCACTACTCGCCAAATATAGCATCACCGGGATTTATACCTCCCTACTCGCCAAATATAGCTCCTGCCATAAATACATGGCCACTATATAATTTGACAATAAGGGCCAAAACAAGCATTCTATTTTTAGTAAATATCTTAGATCCGGGATGGCCAACCTGCGGCATGCGTGCCACAGTGTGGCACGGTTGAGTTGTTACTAAGACACTCTAAGACTTTTTGCAATAGTAAAATAAATTGGAAAATATTATCATAAATGCCAATTTTTTACAGTTTTATTGAAGTACGATTGTATCCTCAAAAGGAAAACAATGAATTTTTAAAACACAATAACAAAATAAAGTTTTAATTCAGAAAATGCCCCTTTAAATTTGTTTGCGCTGATTTTTTAAAGGAAGTCCACTCGGGAGATTTTGGAATTTGACGGTGCGTGTTTTAAAATATCCAGGAGAAAATAAAGCACTACCCGTGAATGTTTGCTCTCAAGAATTAAGTTGGCTTTGGGGTTTATCTTTTTTCACCGATACTATGGTTAATTTAAATATTTAAATTTGAAATTACAAGGAAAAAATTGTACCGTTTTTACTTCTTCATGTATCTTCTTTTTTGAACAAAGTTTTGCATTTCGTGTCTCGATTTTGGAGAAAAAATATTAACACATCTCGCATTAATGCACAGGGACAATCTGCAAAAGTTAATAATGCTTCAAGCTGCAGTAGATTTAAGAAGTCAATATCCATTTTGCAAAATTCATTCCGGGCTAAGTTTGATGATTTTCAAGATGACTAAAAAATACTGATTTTTTTCATACATCCTTTTTCGTAAATTCTCTGCAAGATATTAAATGTTACCTGCCTGTTTAATAATTATTTAGAATTTTTTGTTTCAATTAACTTGTTTTTATTTTATACCTATCTAAATGACTGGACCTGTAACAAGTTTATTAACAATAAAACGTAACTTTGTACTATGTCTTATTTATTATATTATTTTTTAAATTTCCACAACCGAAACTTGTATTAAAGTTTACTACTTGTCTAAGAATTCCATTATAATCCTTTAAGTAACATTTTTTTTCACCTTTTCATTGTTTGTTGGAAAAGTAGAAAGCGGCACTCTTCCCAAAAAGGTTAGCCGCTCCTGTGTGTCTTATATTAAAAGCGTCCGGCACATGAATTTTTAAAACAATATCGATTTTCATTTTTTGATATTTTCTATAATTTCAAATTTTCTGCTTAAAATGATACATGATATGAAGAAATACAATAATTAGAAGTATTTTTATTTATTTTTAAATGAAATTACTCCTTCAGGCGTATCAAATGAGCTCTGCTAGGAGTACATATGTTTTCCCTGGCGTAAGTTTCTGATGAGCGCAAATCCATGTGATGTACAAGTGGAAAAATTAGAGTGTATTTATTAGGAATATCGAAAAGTGTATGGGTATACGTATTTTGTTCGAGTCAGTCAATAACATTATATGATCAGTGATTCCCAAATCTACATTTGTGGAATTAAAAACGCTAAAATTGAGATAGATATGGATATTTCGCAATTCAATATGAGTAATATAGCAAAATTAAAGATCTTAAAACATTGTGATATTGAACCAAGTTAAAAATGTGTACCATGCTTTAAAAAATTAGATGCATGTAGGATCCGTGTAGCTGAACGAAAGCATCTTGAGATACCAAAAAGAAAAAGGGTTTAATTTTTAAAAATAATGAAAAAAAAAAGAAAATTAGAAGAGTTTTTGTAGGAGCAGAAGGTAAAGAAAACTACTCATATGCTTCTGGAAAGTACTAAAAAAAGTCAATGCTCAAAAATTACAAATCTTTACTTTAAAGCTGGTTTTCTCAAAATATAATATTTTTTTTTTTACTTTATACCTTTTTCTCAAAGACTACATATTATATAATACTCAAATTTTCAGGGAGCATACTTTTAACATGTTTACACATTTTAAAGGAAGGAATTAGATATATCTAGCAAACCTTTTTAGATAAGGCTTTTTTAAGATAAGCGTTAGGGAAAAAATTGAGCATTTTTTGAAAAATTCATAATTATTATAATTTTAAACACAAAAAAACAGAACCCTTCTTTAAATTCTTATTGATAGCACACATAACCAGCTGTAAAATGTTATCCACGAGAAGTAAGCAGTTTCTGAGAAAAAGGTACATAAACTGACGTAATTTAACATGAGCTCCTTTGAGCGAGCTCATGAGCTCCACTTAAACAGTTTTTCAAAAGTTTGGCTCAAACTATGTTTACATATAGAATAAACATTTATATATAAACTTATATAGTTCTTCAAATGTAAAACTTATAGTTCAAGCCCTTTGAAAATTTCTAAGCATATATTCGTCTGTAAAGTAATAAACTTTTCAAAAAGAAAAAGTATATCTCGACTAAAACGCATACCATAAAACCTGGTTTATGAAACGCCTTTTTGACACAAAACATTAGATCGAAATTTACAAGTGCGCGTTATACGCTGGGTTCAGATATGAGAGCTTTAAAAATAAAACAAAATGAGCATAGAAAAAAATTATACATCTGCACATATCCAAATGCTGTTTCTTTGAAAGAAATAATATTCCCTATGGACATAAAAGGTTGCAGCTTCAGACAGGGACGTCTGAAGGTCTTTGAGGCCATGAGTCCAAAGAAATCTTAAGATTTTTTGATGCCCTGGGTCCCCATGCAAAAGAAAGCCCTAACTTAAGTCCTTAAAAGTAGGTAGTATATAGCATGCATTGACAAATATTCGTTCAAACGGTCATTTGAAACAAATAAATATGCACGACTCACAATCTCAAAAACCTAGGCACAAACCAGCTCAATTTATGGCCGCATTTCAACTGAATGAGTTGAATGATTGTTTACGGTATTAGGCCTGGGCCTAGACATGGACAACGGTCATTACAGAAAAATACGGTCTTACTACTTTAATCAGTTTGACATGCAGATTAAAATTATTTGATTTTGAGAATATGTATAGGAATAATGTTTAACCATTAAAATTATCCGGGTCATGCTCTTATTAAGACGGAGTCAAAAACAAAACGAAGCCCCTTAACTAGTCTTCTTATGGCATGGGTGAGGCCCTGGGCTCGGGGCCATTTAAGCTATGCCTTTAGTCGTCTCTGGCTCCAGAAGTACACTATTTTTTATTGAAGCTTGGAATGGAATAATACCTCGAAAAATTGACTTCACAATATAACAGAATTGCGCATGTACATTTCAGGTTTCTTCGTAAAAAGGGGGGTGCGCGTTCCTTGCCGCAAATATTCCTAAAAACTAAGAAATAGAGCTTGAAAGTATTCGTGTGCTTTATAAGCCGCATTTTTGGCTAAGTACTTTAAGCTGATTGTGGTATTTTACTTAAAATCTCGAAACTGTGCAATGCCATAATTGCATTTCCACACTTTTTACAAAAGGCTCAGAGATGCCGTGATAATTAACATTTAAGTGATTTTTTTACCTGTCTAATTGCGTGCTTCGAAGAAATTCTTTTTTTATCAGAATCAAATAATTCGCTTAACTTGTCTCTGTTGTAGGGTATTTTGTAGTTCATACAAAATACCCTACAACAGGGTATTTTAACTGGGTATACCTAACAACCCTGTAGTTAGGTTAGTTACTGTAATTCTTGAACAAACTTTTGACGTTTTTTAGAGAGAAATTCAGTTCTTCGGAGTTAACATTCATGGATAGGAAAAGAAAATATGAACCATTTGCTGAAAGTTGCAACTAAATATGTTTAATCATCGGGAGGCTTACAGAAATATAATAAATTTAAATTACTTTTAATTTAACCCCTTGAGTGGTCAATTTTTTGCTTCCAAATGTTCCAAGAAAGGTATCGTGTTTTTACTGCATATAACGCAATATGATATTTAATATATATAAAATGAGAAATTGAAAGAATTTTATTTAAATTTTAAAGTTTTCATACCATATTTTATTTTATAATTGTGGAACCCCAAATTTCCCATAAATGTTTGCTTTTCATAAGTACACTCTGCATGCTACAAAAATGTAACATATTTTTTAAAAAGAATTTCTCTCATACTTACAAAAATTTCAGGTTTGCACCTTTTTTCAAACGGTTAAGGATTTTGTGTGTGTGTTCTTATATATATATAAATACAATTTGAAATGCACGGTGTAATATTAAGTCTTACAGTAAAATGTGGACAGAGATAATATCGGCCTTTTTGGATTATATTTAAACTTTCATTTCTTCTCAAACAGCAGATTGCATATCGCCTTGCTCATCTCTATTCTTCATCGAATATTTTCAAGAATCCCTGCCTTCAATTAAAAATTCCCACCTTCGCCATAAAAAAAGTCCGGATGAGAGGTATTTCAGTACCTTGTATAAACTGACTCTTAAAAACACTAGCACTAATAATCTCACTGTAAGAATTGAAAATATATGCAAATCAAAGATAGAAAGAAGAAAATAGCATTGCCCGTACAGCGTACGTTCAAACTGTTTCTGCTCAACCTTCGGTAACCCGTACGATGTATGGGCAAAGCAGTTAAGTGTGGTTAGATTATTAAAAATCTTGTAGATAAATGCAAGTTTTTTAAAACAAAACAATTATTCAGAAAGCAGAACAGTGTTCTGCGATTTGAAGAAAAATATTTATATTTGCCTTTTTGGTGTTAAGAATTTTATCCCCGACAAGGCTTGACTTGAAATAAAAGAAAGATAACTGTATTTCTTCAAAAAGAAAATATATAGTATTAAGCATATCAAAGAAAATTTTACATAGTAAAAGGCGTTTTGACAGTTTAATTTTTTAAATAAAATGTATATATATAGTTTACTTTTTATCCATGTTTATCTTTCCTACAGATTATTTTTAAATAAATTTATATTTTTGATTGAATAAATTTCCAGTATTCAAAACTGAATTGATTTGTAATTTGAAATCAGATTTTAAAAAGCCTTTCCAAAAAGGCATTTATTAAAGATTTATTTTTAAGATATATCACATCAAGTTGTATGTAATTCTTTAGAACACCAAACTTTTGCTTCAATAAAAAGCCCAGAAAATCATTTAAGAAATACTTTTTGTTTTTCCATTTTACTTAGAAAGAATTCTACAATGAAGTTAAGAATTACAATTACATATTTTGAAATTATATATTATACATTTAAATTCCTTGCAAACAATGCAATTGTCTTGTTTTGTATGTACTACTAACAACTGTCTTTTTAGTTGGAAACGCTGACACCATTTAAATATGTTGCATATTTACATGGTATGTTTCTGTCTTAGTTTAGATTTATTTTTCGATCTCATTCTACATTTAGAAGATGTGGCCGCGGTGGCCGAGTGGTCTAGGCATCGGATCATGGCTAGTTTGTCATGGGTTCGATCCTAGTACCACTAAAGATCCGCCGTGTAGGGGAGCGATGCACGTTAAATCTGTCGAGAGCTCAAACGTCCTCCCGTTGGTGTGGTGTGGTAGTTAGGAGAGGGGGGTGCCAGCTCAGGTGTCGTCCGCGTCACTTGACCATGGTTCAAAATTACGCGGACCGTCCCCAAAAAGCCCTCGTTTAGCTGAACAGTGGGACGTTAATATTCACTCACTCACTCACTACATTTAGAAGATAATTCATTACTTTGTGCTTGTGAATGTCTTGAAATGTATTGAAGTATCTTTCTTTAAGTGTTATATATCTGAAAAAAAATATCACATTTCAAAATATTAAATAAGGCTGAATGATTCATTTCTTTGATAATTTAACAAGAGTTATTCTTTTTCTCGTTCCTAATGATGTGAGTTTCATATATAGTGTTATATTTGAAATTTGTTTTGGTTAAATTCATGCTAATTAAAATTTTTATTTGGAACATAGCTCATATTATTTAAATAAAAATAATGAAATACCCACTTTTTTTTTAAAAAAAAAAGGCTTGATGTTTGAGGAGTAATTTTTTTTCTTAACTAATAAAACGTATTAATAAACCTTTGATACTTTGAGTAAATATAAGGCTTACTATTCTTTCGGAAAGGAATTCCTTTACTGAGTTGCTCTATTATAAACATCTTCGGGTTTTGATAATAAATGATAATGTAACTATATATTAATGATTTGATGCATCCAAAAAAGAGTTTAAATTTTCACTCTAAGCTTATTATAATGTGTTTGCAAGTAATTTGTAACGTTTCTTTAAAAAAACAAATAAACAATCATATTTCATTTTTGTGATCATTTTTGCAAGAAAAGAAATGACACAAATTAATTATTAGTACCATTGCTAATTAAAAATAAAACGAAATAGAAAAAAAAGACGTTCTAATAACACATTAATTCATTCCTTAGATTTTCTCTTCTATAAACATTTATATTCCATTCATTAATATTTTTGGTTCATTATTTATATTTTATATTTAATAAAATCATAAATAATGTTTTCCGTTTTCTGCAATGTTATTTATTTCCCCATCCTTTAAATTCTACAAATAGACATATTTAATCAAAATGTTCATTTTTAAATCAGTATTTTACTTAGCAAAGTTTGAAGTGAAATATTTCTTTCGTTTTTCAAGCATGAAATGGTTATAAAGAAATAAATTATATTAAAAAATTCAAAGAAAAATCAAGGCTTTTAAATTGCATCTTAAACATATGCATTTTAAACATCTTAAACATAATTGCATTTTGAATATGTCTTTTTTTTCTCCAAAATTATTTCGCAATTAAAATTAAACGCCATACCGTATTTCTCATTTTGCGCTCAGGAAAAGAAATTGTAGCTTAAACACTTCTTTATTAATTTCGCAACAAAATTAATCAGAATTTCTTAATTTTCAATGCGTTTGGGCATAACACTTTAACATAAATATTTCGGTAATGATCATATGCGTGTTTTAATTAAAATGTACAACATTTATCTAATTTTCGCTTAAAATATTTCAACAAATAAACTAAAATATTGTGCATAGTAAAAGTTACATGCAGGAATTTTCAAACTTTATGAGCCCACTTGATTCAATCTTTGAAGTAAGTTCTATGCCAAAGTTATCTATCTATAAAAATTATTTATTTTAGAATAAATTTATTAAAGAGCTATAACTAAACTAAACTAACTAGAAACTAAACTATACCAAAATTATTAAATAATAATAAGTAATTATTTCTTTCAAAACATTTCATTTTTGTCATATTTCCGAATATTTACCAAAATAAGTTTTTAGTGATTTTTTTCAGAAATATTGTCAGAACTTTTAAGAAACTTTTGAACATTAAAATGAGAAGTAACAAACGTTACATCAAATTCTTTCAAGATATTCAATAAAATTGAAACTTTTTCTCGTTTAGGCTTTCATTAATTGCAAATATTTGCAGCAAAACTTCGGCAGAGAAATATATTATTTCTTAATAAATCCAGTGAAAATTTTAAAAAGAAAACTATATAAAAGTTCCTTTTTTACAAATATTAATAACTTAACATATCATATGTAGTATATTTATTCTAACAAAAATGGTTTCTGGTTTTCTTCAACTTATTTTTTTGTGCATCTTTCTACAACAACATTTAAATACATTCTGCATTTATTTTAAATTACAAATAATAACTAAATTTTATATTCCAATGAATAATTACTGTAAGCTTAGAAAGATTTAAAAACTAAGGATGAAGAATTTATTTTAGTTATGCTAAAGTTCATTCTCCCTTAGAAGAAAATCTTCATTCAAATAAAATCAGTGCCGCATTCGTTGAGTGAGTGAGTGAGAGAATATTAACGTCGCACTGATTAGCAACACGAGGGCTTTTGGCGACGGTCCGCGTAATTTGCCGCATTCGTTGAAATGTTTTAATTACTTTCTACTTCAATTATGCTTTTCCTATTTGTACAAATAAACAACATAAACTAATCCTGATAAGCAAGAGACTCGTTTTTTAAAAAAATATTATATGTATAAATAGTTTCTGAATAAAAAAAACCAAATATTTGCATCTGAAAAATACATTAGTTTGTCTGAATTCTTAAAATATAATTTATCCGTACCCTTGAATCTGTTGAAAGTTATAAGAAAGACATGGAAGGGAAAAAAATAAAACATGTGTGCATTGGACACACATAAAAATAATTGCATGTACATGAGAAATATTTCTAATTTTCGAAAAACTCTTATGCATCTAAAAAAAGTAATCTCAAAGAACACATTTTGTAAAATTTCCAAATTCTGTTTGATTTTTTCCTTATTATTTACAAAATTTGAAGCTACACTAAGGTTATTTGTGACATACTTTGTAATTCTGAAGTTTTTTCAAATAATGAGCGCAACACATTTGTTGATTTTCCATTCCACGCCACCTTTGTGGGAGGATACTGAGCATTGACAGATTTAAAGAGCATCAGTATACATCAGGTGCTTAAACAAAATTGGAATCTACACCGTTAGCGACCGCATATGAAGATCCAAATTATACAAATGAAAAGAAAAACAGTATTTTGATCTAATTTAATTTTTTAATAACGTCGCGCTCTAAAGCTGCCCAATAGGTATTGGCAAAGGACCTACTAATTTTAAACCTTGGTCTAATCACGGAGATGAATTTTGAGTTGGCACTCACCTCACTAAATTGTCATACTTCCCAATAGGAACTTTGAGTATTTACAGTGTAGCGTTGGCTCATTAGACGAACACTTTCCGACATTTAATGTCAAGTTTGATGTCAGGGTGAGCAGAATACCCAGATGGGAAATTGTAACCTTCCAAAAGAGACCTAGTATTCTTCCCTCATGCCTGAGGCAAACGAGGTGTCTCATCGATTCAGAAGGTGGTTATGTTGAATCAACACCTCTTCCCTCTCAGGTCCTCAGATAAAGTTCGGGCACCACGAGAGGCACGCATGTGAACAGTTCCATTGTAAGGTCCCTTCGCACATGTGGACCGTGAAATACTTGAATGAAAATGAATGCTGGTCTGCTGTTGTAAAGTCATACACTGAAGGGCATACTAAGTGTCAAAGTGACAAATCGATTTATACACCCTACATGTGGAATACGCTGTACGGTGACGAAGTTGATTTCAGTCGCACCAGCCTATTTTCTCAAAGAACCAATGGAGTTGGGCTGAAGGTGAAGAGGACCATGCTCAGAGACGCTACGCATGCTAATCAGAGATTAATGGGGTGTGAAAGTGGCTCTCCCCTGGGGTTTGAAGGATTGGATGGGGATTCAATTTAATGAATATCTTTTATCAATCTTTTTCATCATCTTCCGGTTCAACCTTTTTTCTTCTTCTTCGAAGGCAAGCGAAAGAGGTTGCGGGGCGGTGAGCCACAAGGGCCAGGGGGGGGGTGATTACCTCTTAAAGACGGAGATTCGGAGTTGGCAGAGTATTGGCTTGCGCGCAAGCAGTTTGGACACTACAAGTGAAAGAAGTTGCGGTGTCAGCCACACTCGGAAGCCAATCACTTCAAGATCTCCAGACCTTAAACATGACTAAAACTTTTCTCCACTAAAAAGCTGCGTAGAGTATAAATTTATGGTTTTGATGAATTTAATGTTGTATTTAATTATAATTTGATATAAAGTACCGTTTGGGAAAAAGCTGTTTGATGCCTCTCATTAATAAGTAATGAAGTAATTTTAATTGTTCACGACATTACAACAGATTTAACTCTCTGAGTGTTCATCCTTGTCCTGAAAAATCATTCTGAAAGCGTTTACTTCTTTTTTGAGAATTCCTTCGAAAGTGCAACACATTTAATTCCTTTCCCCTTTAAAGAACGCGGGAGGTCTACAGGGGAAGATTTTATTACTCAGTTCGGCCTCTTTGTTGCTTTAAAACCGGGAGAAAACTCGTCCACAGCTGTGACGTTGCCTTGTGCGAATTTTGGGTGGAAAAAGCGGGTCCACGGGATTGTTTGATCGGTTAAGTCACAATAAAAGTGAAGAGTTAAAAAAAAACTCGAAAGAAAGAAACTTGTTACAAAAGTTGAAAAATACTTGTTTATTTTAAACAAAAAAAAATTTTAAAAAATCAATTTAAGAAAAATAAACTATTCTGGACTAACGATTTGAGCCAGGAAAAAGTACCTTGTATTTATTGTGGAATATGAGACTAAGAAAACACAAATACATCGTAATGTTTTTTAAAAAGTAACTATGTAAAAAAGAGTAAAAGTGACCATCTCTCTCTCTCTCTTTTTAAACAAAAAGAGAATAAATGAAGTATCGTTACATACGACGATTATGTTTATGAAATGAAATCAATCTTCCTCTATTCAATTATATTTTAAATTTAAAGTAACATAAAGAGGGATTTCAATACTTTTAATTTATATATATTTTAATCCTATAAATGATGTTTTTATGTTAAATTAATTTTTCGGAAAAAATCTAAATTTTATTTCATAGTCAAACAACTTGTACTAAGCAAAAATACCTTCTTTACATAGGCATTTGTGACGGAGCAAAAAGCAAATTTAGTCAAATTTTTTACTTTTATTTTAATGGGAATATATTTTTCTTCAAAATGGTAAAAGTATTTCTAACCATTTTCTATTAAAATTTAATTTTTTATTTTTCTGTTTCTTTAGTGTTAAACGGAAAATTCACTGATAAATACAACTTTCACACAATTCAATCATTACAAATTCTAATGAGAAAAAAACTTCTCCCAATTAATTTTGTCTTTCAAAACAGTACACTTAAAACAATTTTGCTCAGTGAAGCTAACCGACAATTCCGCAGTGTATTCATATTAATTTTAAAAAAAAATAACATTTGGAAATGCTGTATTCAATTTTTTGAGTATAAAAAAATAATGCCTGCTGTGGAGAAGACAGAGAATGAGATGTGATGTATGGTTTTGAAAGAATGTTTTCGTACATGTAGAGTATTTTTGAAAATTTAAATATCACCAAAGCTGATCATATGATTGTAAATGAGTCTTATTTTAGAATGTGAGCTGTGGGGTATCAAAATAAAACATTTTACTTTTAAATAGCCAAGGAGTTTATACTCAATATCCTCTTCATAAAATTGCTTACAACTTTTATTCAAATTGTAAAGGAACTGAAATATAAATATCTGACTTACTCCAGTCAAAAATATTCATATTATGTGAAAATACTGTTCCTCCACTTATTTAAGTACGTTTATAAGCTATAGCCCAAAGCAATATTTTATTTTTATAAACGAGGCACAAAAATTCAGTTATAAAAATATATTTTTCATTTTAGAACATATAAACCGTACACGGATTGTAAGACCATTTCTAAAATACTAAGAGTTTTTAGAGGAACAAAAACATATAATTTTGGGTAGTTCAAATTTTAATATAATACGCAAATATATATATTATTAAGCAAATACGTTTGACAAGAAAAAAGTAATTTATTTAAATCTTGTATTGCATGAATAAAATAAATCAAAGATCCTCCTGAAATAAACACAATTGAAGGGAAAATGTTTAATTTGCAATCGATAGCATATAAACGTTTCTGTTAGAGGTATCCCCGAAGTGACGCAATCCTATTCGGTAAAAAATAAAACTTACTGCTGGAATCATACAATTTCCTAATGAATGGGTGAATCCGAATATTTTTTTCATTTGAACTGTTTGGACGGAAATGGCTAAATAGGAACATTTAATAATTTACAAAATTAACCGTTATAGTTTATATAATTTCTTAAGATTACAAAAGGTGTGTTTCGGAAGCACAAGTTTTAATAGGAGTACGGCTTATGAAAAGTAGAACAAATATATCTGAAGAACTATGGTTTGTTACCTTAAATATTGTGAGTGAGTGAGTGATTTTGGGGTTTATTGGCGCAAGAGCCGATTTCGGCTATACTGCGCCAAACATTTGTTTTAATATCTGTGGTCTAGACGGGAAGAGAGAAAGAAAGAATGAATTGAATGACAAGAAAGAGGGTCAAAAATAGAGAAGGATCACTAGGGAACCCCGGGTTCGTGAAGCCCGTGTTTGCCAAAGACAGTAAACCCCGGGGGAAAAGGAAAAGATCACTAGGGCACCTCGGTATTGTGACACCCGTACTCACCTAAAGAAGGTGAGCCCCCTGAGGGGCTTAAATATTGTGAAACACAACAAAGTATATTGGAAATCAATTCCCCAATTCATGTTAATAAAAATGTATGAAAAAACTGCAAGACTTATTTTTGTATTTGTAATTATTATAATTTTTCCTGAAAACTGCAATTTCTTGTGCGGCACCCGTCAAAACCGCTGGGCCCTCACTTTTTGCCCAGCTCACCCGTACCTAAACCAGCTCTGCTCTAGCAAGTGAAAATGCCGTCTTCTGTTTATCAAGGTTATGTATTGCAGACTGCATGCTGTATGTTAGATGTTCGTTTTTTTCTTCTACGTCAATCTGTTAAAATCTGAATTTAAAATTATATGAAATTCTTAACATTCGCAACAATGCCCTTTATAATTTTTTTAATAGTATATGAATGTGTCTTCAAACATTACATTACATTTATGTTGACTTTTTAATTAATATTAAGTATAACTTAACGCAGAGATTTTCTGAATTTTAAAATAGATAGTTCAAAAACTCTTGTAGATATGATCATAATTTTTCATTCCTGTGTTTTAGCTTCTCAGTAGTGCTTCTACTTAAAAATTTATTGTATATTCATCAAATTTTTCAGCAAAATTTTTGCTCTTAACATACAGTTTTAACCGAATTGTATGAAATTTACGAAATGCATTAAAATGCTTAAGATACTTATGTTAAAATTTTAATTTAATATTTTATTCGAAGAATTGTTAGTACTTATTTTAAATAATTTTTAACTGAGTATGTGCACGATACATAAATATTTTTTTCTGAAAATTCAAATACAATTTCTAACATAAAATTCCTAGTTTTGTATGAAAATCTGGATATTTTCTGAATGTTAATTATAATAGATATCCAGATTTTAATTACTTGTTCTTCAGTTAGCTTTAAAAAAATAAATATTTAGAAATTTTGCATAAACAAATATGTTTAAAAAAAATTTTCAAATTTATCTTTATATTTATTTATATGCGTAAATGTCAACTGTAAATGTATCCGAATATTTTTAATTACTATTTATTCAAATATTCAAGGTTAAAAATATGAATTGGTATAAAAAACCCCTCATTCATGTTTTCTCTGAAGTAAACTGAAACTCAAGCATTTTTTTTTTAATTCAAATATAATTTGGTGTATTGTAACAATACGCGCCCTGAACATCTGGCTTTAAAATTAAAAATAAATAAATAATGGATCTGAATTAGTTTTTTCATTATTATTTTTATGAAAGCGTAAGAATTTTTTACAAATAATTTGATGCAGAAGTTTAAAAATTATTCATTTTTAGTAGTTGGAAAGTTTAAAAGGTATTAAATTTTGAAGCGTTCGGTTTCTTATTAACTTTTTTGACACCTTATAATGAAATAATCATGGTTTAAAAACTGAAAACATTGGTTAAGAGAAGAAAAATGAAGCAATTAAATATAGTTCTAGATATTATATAGAGATTTATTTATTTTAAAAACTTCTTTTTCCGTTTCATCATTTTAAGATGAAGAAAATAATACGAGTTAATCAAACAAAGAGAATATACTTAAAAAGTTATTTGTCCAACTATATAAAATAGCAGATTACAGTCCCAACTTATTAAAACTTCAAATTAATATAAAATCAAAAGTGAGTTATATAATGTTTTATTTATACGTTGGAACATTTTTTAAAACTTGAAAAAAAAAAGTTAAATTGCTAAAAGTGCAAAAAGAATTTATTTAATTCAAACGCAATAATATCTCAAATGAAGCTAAATTACAAACACTATAACTTATAGTTCGTTCACTAAGGTGTCTAAAGAAATTCTTCCCAACTTTTTTACGATTGCTTCAGGGTCAAAACGCAGGGTTCTCCGAGAGCTGTAAAACTTCCTGTCAGTGACCATTGTGTCGCTACAACCCTCCCTAATTATCTTTCTTGGTGTTAAACCATAAAAGAGGGGAAAGGATTTCAGAAAAACACGGCCTACCCGCTTTTGAAGCACTCTCTTGAAGTGAGAAAAAGACGTGTGGTGCGTTTTCGAAGCATCTCTAGACGTGCGGGAAAAGACGTTCAAACCGCTAAGAGGGTTAACTAGCAAAATCATTTCTTAAATTATAGTTTTTCAAAGGCACCGGAGCACAAGCTCTCAACTTAACAATGTCAGACATAATTTTATGACCATGACCATTTAGCTGTCATGACCCCAAATTAGTTCTAAGAAGGTCATGCTGAACTTTACAAGAATTTAGGTGTGTAGCAACAGTTAGAAGACTCGCATATCATGGTCAAGATTTGGAATCCTTATGCTGGTCGAATTTTGAAGTCGTCACCATCTAGGATAAGAACCTTCTATTTCAACCAAGTACTTCCCTAATATGAAAGTAATTATATTTTTCTAAAATAACTCTGCCCGTGAAATACTGTTTCTTAAGAAAGGGATCAGTTTAACTGAAAGTTTGAACTTTGTTCTCTTCCTGTTGAAAATTATTGATAACGGAAAGATGTTTTGTAGGCAAAAAGGTAACCATATCTATAATTATTAGGTGTGCCCTTAATGATGAACTGGACCACCAATTTTTATGTTACAAAATTTTCAAAAAACAAATTCCGCAAAAATTCCCGTAATTTTTTGTCAATTATTGACGAGATAACTTTAGAAACTCTTAGAAACGTCTTCGTAGCCTATATAACGACGATGAAAGGATGCATAATGAGAGTCTAAAATCTTACAGCTATTGTGCTTTATGTACGCCTTATGCGAAATTGTGATCAAGGGTTTGAATCACTGAATTATTGTTTTATGTGTAATTTTGCAGTTTGTACTATTCCAAAATGATACACATCGTTTATTGTCACATATTAGAAGAAAATCTACTGTAATTCATAAGAAGCTTCACAATAAATTTCGATTACCTCTAGAAGGAACTAGCATGAAATTTACTGACACCATTACTGAATTTAACAGTTGATCATCCACGTAATAATCTATCGGATCATTAATAAAAATTTTAAGTGATAATTCTCTTGGCTCCTTCATTAGCTAAAAATAATTCTCACAACTAAAAATATATATAACTTCTTATTAAGAACTAGCTGTACCCTGCCACGCGTTGCTGTGGCTTAGTCTGGTTAAAGAGAAAGCACACGTTTTCAGTATGTTTAAACATTTGCACTGGATATATGATTTTTTGATTATATATATATATATATATATATATATATATATATATATATATATATATATATATATATATATATATACATATATATATATACATATATATATATATATATACATATATATACATATATATACACATAACTGTATTTAACTTATATTACGGGTTAGTTTTAGAATGCTTATGGATATTTCTGTTAAATTGAGGTGTGTTCACAAATGCACATTTCTCCAAACAATATCATTTGGAAACATGAAATGTATTTCCTGATGTTATTTAGGAAATGTTTTGATTCCACAGTATATTTGGCAAGCAAAGTTTTTAATGGTTCTGGTGCTTCTCCAGCTGTTTAATTTTTCCAAGGGTACAAAACATTCTTTTGGTTTCTCCCTTAAATTTCAATCTTAATTTTCCTTTTTGTATTTCACAGTAACATCAAGTAAAATTTTGAGAAATCACACAAAATAGATCCTTTGTGAGTCTAATCTTATTGCCCCAACTTTTAAAAATTTCAACAACTTTCTTCCACAGCCCGGTACAAAAAAAATATTATTGCGTAAAAACAGTCATAGAAGGGATTTCTCTTATTGAATGCATATTGCAGCATTTGGAGATGCCTTATGATTTTAGGTAAATGGTCGACAAAAGAGAAAAAAAATAACGTAAGTACCAAAAATAAAAATTATTTATTAATTTAATTTAGAATCACTGGGAAAAGATAAAATACTTGGAAGATTGCACTTGTTACGCTACTCCTTTGTGGAGAGATTTTTAAATCACGCGAAATAGATCCATTGCGTACATAATTAAAATTAGTATTTTATACATGAAAATTATCCAAATTATATATCCCGAGTTTAAAAATAAATGGAAAAATGAAAGATACAATACTAACATTAATTGCCGTAAATAATACTGAATATCTTTATTAATGCGAAAGTATAATTTAAAAAATTAATTACAATCTTACGATCTGTATTGTGCTCGTTCGCTGATGCCTATTCCAATGTGATGTGCAATTACCCTTCGCACTGCATTTGCCTGCCTAGTGTGATGACCTTAGTTCAATTTTCTGCAATGCTATTTTACCTACTAAAGCCAATTCGCACTTAAAAAGAAGGTAGAAACAAAAACGTATGAAATTGTAAAACAGCTCTGAGTGGGCCTTGAATCAAAATTCCTTTGGGTCCCTTTTGAGATATGAGCACCATGTGTCAGTGGGAATGTAGTAACATTTGTTGGGCTCCTGTTGATTGGAGGTCCTGCATCATTGATACAGCGGTAGCTACGTCCCTCTGAAAAAAGCAAACCGTAATAACTTCAAATACTATGTTAACAAATTACGAATGGAATCTGTTTAAGAAAATTATAGCATAAACTTAAATCTTAAAAGCAATCAAAAGCAAAATAAGGTTTAATATTTTGATGACTCAAAAGATATATCAGAAAATCTTAATTTTACCATTTGTACTTCAATAGTAACATCAAATGAGATGTACTTACGTATTATCGCAACCTATTAGCGACATAGTATGAAACGAAGCACATGATTGCCAATTCATCGCGTAAAACATATACGAAAATTGAAGTACCAACTTGGAGATAATCTTAAACGTTGGCGATCATTGTCAACGTTTCAGATTTCAGAACTTCATTAGATACGTAAATATCTGATGAAATTTTAAAAAATTTAAACAGTTAAATTTAGGATTACTGGAGAAAGATAAAATAGGCGCAACATTTCAATCGGAACGCTCCTCGTTTCTTCAGATCAGTCGGCCAGTCTTATGTTATCATCAAAATTATAAGAAATTTTAACAACTATTTGACAGAAGAATGATTAGCGTACAGAAGTCAAATAAAATTTTCATCTTTGCTTAATAAAGATAAATAAATTTAGCTTAAAATTACAGAAGAAAACATGATGTAAAAAGCAAAATCGTAAGCATCTCGTGATAATACTATCCGATTGTTGCCAAAACTACAAAACAAAATTTAAGTTGTTGAAAAAATAGTTTTTAAGAAATTAATTTTTCGAAAAATTAAGCTTAATTACTTAACAAAGAACAAAAAATGGATAAATATGGCCATAAATAAACATAACTATAGTAAAAATATGTATTCATCCCTAAAAAAAAATGTGTGTAAAGAATGAATTTTCACGTTTAGAGTGAGACGTGACATTATTTGATGCCATAACACCAAAAAAATTACTTAAAATATAAATTTTTAAAAGTTCAGAGGGAATTTCAAAATAATAAGTAGATAAAAATCCGTCCGGATTCAAAGACAACGTTAGGTCAAAACTTTAAAGGAATAGGTCCAGTACTTTGGTGGATTTGAGGCTTTGAACAAAGACACATTACATTTTTATTTATATAGATTAATGAATTTGAATCCTGTATCTTAAACGCAACCCATTGTTTATGAGTCTTCGGGTAAAATTAATATCATATTCTGAAATAAACTGACATAAAAAGTGTAAACTCTACAGTAATAATATTTTCGGGGACTTAATAAGTGGCCTCAGTAGCCCAGTGGTCAAGATAATGGCTCGTGGCTTCCGTGTCAAGAGTTCGAGCCTAGTACCGCTGAAAACTTGCCGTACATCGCAGCGATGCACATTAAATCTGTCTTGAGCTCAAACGTCCTTCCGCTGGTTTTTTGTGGTAGTTAGGAAAGAGGGTGCCAGCTCAGGTGTCCTCCTCATCTCTTGAATAGTTTAAAATTACGAGGTCCGCCACCAAAAGCCCCTGAGTAGCTGAACAGTACGACGTTATTATTCATTCACACACGGGGACTTAATAAATGCAAGTTTTACGTTTCTTTGAAAAAACTGTAAACTGAATTAAACTATTTAAGGTATCCGAACTCGTTGAAAATGACCAAATTCAGTCAAGTTAGATATTTTTTATTTTATTTTATTGAATAGAGCAATCTTTTGACTTTACGAAACATACTTTGTTTTGTTTTTACACTACCTAGAGGTCAAGTTACAATCCATTTTATAAATTTAGAAAAACCGAAAGTGGGTTTTTGATCTACCAGAAGTGGGCATTTAAATTGCTCAAAATCTATGATGGCGAGTCAGATAACTCAAAATATTACAAATGTATTTCTATAAAACTTTTTGAACCTGATGTTTATGTTATTTTCTAGAGAATGCACTAAAATATTTCTTATTGTATGAATACTTTTTGAGTTATGGCTTGTTATTAAATAATGGTCTTATAAAAAACGTAACATTTCTTATAATGTTTACTCAATCAGCTCTAAAATTTTCAAATTTTAATAAAACATTAAAACTTAAGTATATTTTCTAGATAAATGCATCTAATTTGTTTTAGTAATACTTTTACTAATATATGATTATTACTTTTTTCCCGAACTGCTTTGAAGTTTTTCAAAAATATTGCAAAAATTTCACTTATAATTGCGATTTTTGTAAAATTCAGGTAATTTATTTTAAATTTTGATAGTTAAATAGTAATATTTAATCGTATTGAGTCCTAAAAGAGTATTTATAATGTTTTAGTATGCTATTTTGTTAAAAAGTGCTCTGAACGTGTTCGGATACCTTAAAAATAATTTCCGCATATTTAAATTACTCCAACATTATACGAATAATCTTATAACAAAACATAAATGATATTTCAAAAATATGAAAAATATATTTGACAAAATGCCTTAGAAATAGGATTCCTTTAATAAAATAAATGTTAATTATCTATTTAATTCAGATTAATAACACAAACACTCATATTTTTTTAAAAAGTGTGCTTAAATTTGCATTCAATTATCTGTTATTTTTCTGTTTTTTTCTGAACCGAAGGAAAAAAATACAGTCATTCTTATTTTTATAGGGTTCTTTGTTTTAACTTGTTTTTCTTTACAAAAGCTAGATTATGTATTTTTTCTGAGGAACAATAAAAATTTCCTTAAACTGACATTTATTCAGACCTTATTATCTCAGAACAAATGCTTGTCGAAAACAAATGACAGAAAAATATTAAATTGTCAAGCTATCAGAAGTTTTTCAGCATTTGAACAAACAATTTGCTATTTTGAAGACATCATATCAACAAATACATTGTGCCAATGCATGTACTTTTAAAGAAAAAAAAGTACTATTAAATCTTTTGGAACATGCATATGACATGTGAATACAAGAGTAATGAAAATTTTTTGAATTAAAAATCAGTTAAAAGTTATTTGTAAAAGGATCAAATTAACGCGATTTCTTCCCTAAAAAATAAAATGACAACATATTATAAATATACTGATATTCAAGATTAATGAAATCTTTCACTATCTTTTTGTTGATTACTTTCAAAAATAAACAAATAGTTTAGTGAAATCAATTATTTGCATATGATGATAAAATACAAAAGATTAAGAGTTAAATTAGAAGATGAATGATTACATAGGCAACTTTTTTATTGTAAAAAATTATAAAATATAGTTTCAAGATGGAATAAAAAGAACTATTTTAATGAGAAGTAGGATTGTATCGTGTGAAAAATTCTTAACCCCTACCCGGCTTTTCCTGACCTGAGCTTGGGCACTGTGAAAATGTACACTGTGCAATCAAATACAATTTGGTGGAGTTTTCTTGAAAAATAATACGTCCTTCTGCTGACCATCCCCCCCCCCCTCGTTCTTTCACGTTTGTCTGAAATAACTTAGTTGACTCCATTTCCCCAACAGAGAAAAAACTAATTCAATACAACAGTGCATTATTTGCTTAAGAAATCCAGTAAAATGAAGACGGTAGAAAGAGAAACAATGTTCTACTGCCCAAATTGCGATGTAGGGTTATGTGTATTCGAATTTATCATTCACGATCAAATTTTGATTAACAATTTCATAAATATTTATGTACATAAAATCTCTAATTAAAAACAAAAGCTAGGTATTCTAAGTTTTATATTTATAGTTACCGTGAATTGACTTTAAATTCTTATGATTTCTGCCATGCAGAAAGCCAACTTTACAAGTAAAATACTCATTTATTTAAATAGATTTCGTGCATTGATTTTTAGGAAATTTTGTTTGCAAATGGTGCTACGAGTATTATATTAAAAAAGATATGTGTGTTTGAAAATACGCATAAAAATCGGCATTGTGTGATCAATAATCCAGAAATAAAATGAGCGTGGAAAGAATTAATGATATTTTTAATTGCAAATTGTTCCTTAATTTGCTCAAAAAGTAGGGTAAATTATAAACGTAAGTGCTTCTCAAACTTTCTATACTTTCGACCCAATTTTCAATTATAATTTTCACCGCGCTCTCCTCCATACACAACAATGTATTGAATTCAATAATAATATACTACTTTGACGAAAAGCTACAATACAACTTGAATTATAAACCGTACAAATTATCAAGATAAGTAGTAACATTTGTATATGCTTTTGTATATACTTTGGTAATTATTACTCTTGTTCTTAACTTAGTATTGTTACATTAATGATCAAATATACATTGAACAATACTCATACATTTATAAGTGTATTGTATCAGTGTAAATGTGTATTTTATTTTTTATTGGGTCAGAATGTATTTTATTTTGCTTCCTCTCTGTAAAATCAAATTTTTTTCAAAATAATATTTTGTTTTCGATTTTTCGATGTACTCGCTCCCCACTTATAGGGTTATTACGCCCCCTAAGGGGGCGCACCCCACAGTTTTACTACTTCCATGATAACATACGATTTTTTCTTAGTAGTAAGAAAGATCAGCTCGGACGAGCCATACTCCCCTCATTTCCGTCTCAAAATTAAATTAAATCCTTTACACTAATTTCACAATTCAATAAATTTTTCAACTTCTCTATGTTGCAACTTTATTTTATTTCTAATAGCAGGGTTATTCATATTTTAATTTTTATAATTAATGTTTTTGTTATATTTGATCTTCTCTTAATATTTCGTTTAATATTAAAATGACATGAAAATACCGCATCAATAATTAAACAACTTTTGTAGCAAATTCAAGCTGGAAAATGAATATTTGGGGTAGGTGATCTCATTTCTCCACCTGCACTGTATTCTGATTCTGAATCACTTTTGGAAGGGAGAAAGAAAATGCAGTTATCCCTACTTATCTAATTAAGGAAAGCAAGATAAAGGTTAGGAGATCTGGCGGGTCAGTTTAACCTGAATGACAGGAAAATCTATTTTACCAACAAGAGCATATATCCTAAATATTTGTCAACTATGAAAGTACATCCACACAAAGACTCTGAAAAAGGCAGATCAGTGGCAGCCACATTTTTGAAATATCAAAAAATTTAATGACTTACATTTACGAAAATATTTCTTACAGTTATATTATTAAAAGTAGCATAGCATGTCCTAATAATTAAACAATAATAAGTGAAAAAAAAGGAAAACTCATTGTATAACATAGATAAGGAAAAATACTCTGAGAGTAACAACTACTTCTCATAAAAATCAAATTAATTAAGAAACAATGAATGCAAACATAATTTATTGCAAGAGTATTCCACGTCAGTTAAATAGTAAACGGTGACCAATAAGAAAAAAATAAATTCTCATAGAAGTACAGGGAAATTGTTTGGCATCTTTCTAGTAAGATTTGGTTCTTAATCCAAGTGTTCTGAGTACAAATCATTATGCTAATTTCAGTTATAATGGTCTCTACGCCCAGTAGAAATAAGTTTAAAAATCAAAAAATATGAATTATTTTTATGTAAAAATGAATTATATGTAAAATGGGGATAGTCAATAATGAAGAGCGAAAGAAATATAAAAGAAGGATACGGCAAAAATAAGAAAAGAGGAAAGTAAAGAAACAGGCAGAAATATAAGAAACGCGGCAGTTGGGAAACACTTGAAACGAGTACTTATACCGGATTATAAATAAAGATAAGATACTCATCAAAATACACTATAATATGGGGTGAAAATAATAACATAAAATACTACACACAAAGAAAAATATATACGTATATTATCAAGAAAGTATGGCCTTAGGTAATACCTTCTTGGTAATATATATGTGTATCACAAATGTATACACGCGTACGTGATAGCGACATATATGGAGTATCAGAAGAAGATAAACCCCGCATATATTGCGACATATACGCAAAATATCTATACATTGTATAAAAATGTGATAAAGAACGAAAGAAAATATTACGTTTCGAAAGGGACAAAGTAAGCAACAAAAATGTCAAAAATAAAATGTGGCTAATACACACAAATAAAAATTTAAAAAATAATAATTAAAACATCTTAAAACTCAGGGAAAAGTCATAAAAATTCCAGAATAAAATATGCAGGGAACATTTTTAAAAACTGAAATGCATTAAAATTACCGAATATTATTAGTTGAATAAAAATAAATATTGAAATAATAGAGCGAAGTAATTTATTCCTTTTGATATTTTTACTTACAATAAAATTAATTAAACAAGGCGGGAGGCTTTAGTAATCTAATTAAATAAAGGTCTGCTGCATAAAGAGAGAAATTGTGAGAGATGTAATGAAGTCGAATGATAAAGTTGCACCTGGGCTATTAACGGTGAACATAGAAAGTTTGAACAATGTCAAGTGACGAGGCCGGCACCTGATCTTGTACCTCCTACTCCAAATTTAAACACCACACCAACGGTAGGACGTCTCATCCTTGACATATTTATTATGCATCGTCACCTTTTACATGATGTATAAGAAAAGACGAACACACGTGTAATGCTTAAGCTCACAGCCCCTCTGATAACATCTGTTTTAAATCAAAGTCCATACCTCCTGTCGCGTCTGTGAATTAAGCAAATCTTTATATTATGCCTATTAGGAGTTTAGCTGTCACATTGAATATATATAATATAATATATATATATATATATGTATATATATATATATGTAGTATATATATATGTAATATATATTTATATATATGTATATATAATATATATAATATAAATATATATAATAAATAATATATATATATATATATAATGAGTCCATTTAAATGAATTACCTGCAACGGAGCAAGTGGCCAAAGACAGACCATTTGAAGAGGTGTGGTCATTTAATTACTATTGCTGGCCTCACATTTACGACATTTTAGGAGCAACTATTTAATAGAACAAAAGATAATAAGAATAAAATTTGAACCTGAATATCTCATGGTAAGAGCATTTTAGGAACTCACAGAAAATTGCAACAATTTCAATTTAAATGGAAATCGATGTCTTAGTTTGAAAAAAACAATGGCAATCCATTTCCATGGCATTGTCTTGAATCTACAAAACTAGATATTGTTAAATTTAAATTGCTTAAGGTATCCGACTAACCTAAATTTGTGAATTTTGCCAAAAA
>BMAO01006813.1:80486-106346 GCA_019973975.1 Trichonephila clavata
ATATTACAAAACAATACAACATACAAATACTTGAAAAATAATGCAAAGAAAATTTCACAATAAAGATGTTTTCATAAAAAAAATTAGTCATAGAGAACTCTTCTTTCGTATATATAGACTTGATTTATAAAAATCCATATTCTAAGACAGTGCTGATTTAAGCTCATTTCGGGCCCTGGGCGCAGAAGATCCACAGGTCCCCTTGGCACTGAAGGATTGATATTTATAACCAGAAAATCTGGTAAAGCCTAGCTTATGCAGGCCTTTCTGGGTACCTTCAGGCCTCGGCCCCTGGGTGCCTGCCCCAAGCGCCCAATGGATAAACCGGCACTGTTCTAAGATAAATTTACAGGCATGCATATAAAAACATACACCAAAGTAATGATTTTTCCAAAAAGATGCTTTCATAAAAAAAGTACAGAAAAATTATTCTACTTTTATATTATATTGATAAAAAATCATTATACATACAGAAGTTAAATTTAAAAAGATATAGGTAACAAAAAAAAACTGTTACAAAATATGACTCCTATCTTTCCAATCATCATTCCTAATCATCCTTTTAATTTGCTATAAACAACCAAGAAATAATTCGAAATAATCTTTAATATTTTTAAATTTATCTGAATGAATTTTTGTTAGGCTTGCTCCTCAGTATTTTTTAAAACTTCTTCACTAATTGGGGATTTTTTTTTTTTACTTTTTATATAATTTTTTAAATAATATAAAAACTAAGTATATCAAAAATAATCCTTAACTTTATTTAAGTGCTATATTTTCATTAATTTTGTGTACCCAACAAGATTATTTATTTCATTCCAATTTTCTTTACTCTGGTAATTTATACTAATTAGTTTTTATTTGGTACATAGGGCTTTAAAACTGTACAAAACAGACCCTTTAATAATTTTGATACATTTGCCATAGTGTATCTATGTAAGAAGCCC
Organism: Trichonephila clavata; assembly: GCA_019973975.1. Classification (NCBI taxonomy): domain Eukaryota; kingdom Metazoa; phylum Arthropoda; class Arachnida; order Araneae; family Nephilidae; genus Trichonephila; species Trichonephila clavata. Next base: position 81,434 of record BMAO01006813.1, read on the forward strand.
CAGATTGCAAAGTTTCGTTCATATTAACAAATGGTTTTCTTCATAGTGCAATCGAATGCTTTGGAATGTCTGCTTCTTTTAGCACATTTTTATAGATAGTAGAACACATCTACATCAACTTTTAAAGGTAAAAAGAAGCAGCATTTCTTTTTCACATGCCAAATTAAGTAAGTAACATGAGTAACCAAAATTTATTGTTATTTTTCTCCTTTCTTTAGAAAAACATCACATTTTCCCCTTGCATTACAGCAATATTACAAACTAAAAATGAAACCATATGTTCAAAAGATAACCCACATTTTTCAAATTTATTCACAATTTATTCTTTTCAGTGGAATTCTCAATCAAATTCGGGATTCCAGAAAGGCCACTTTGAAATAAACATGTAGTAGGTTCAAAGTACGTAACCACAGCAGGACAGAATTTCTAGTATGTTGTTGAAAAAAACCTTGTTTCATGCATTTAATCATACGTTCTTTCTAAATAGAAGTTGGTTCATTAATCACAGCAGATGTTTTAAATCTTCCACATTCCTATTGCTTAGCAATGCAAAGCTTTAGAAACATTTCCCGAAAAAAAAGAGAGTTGGCATGATTGGCTGATGGCAGTCAGAAAAAATGTTTTGTAAAAAAAAAATGTAACAGTATTTCATCTTTGATTACTTTTGACTGGACAATTGCCTTTTTATAAAACGATTTAATTTTGAACAACTATTACTTGAGTAATCATTTGCAGCCTGCTTGGGAGTTTTCAAATGATGGGAAATATCATACCCACAACTGTGATAAATGCATATATCAATACAACATATATACCAAAATATATACCAATATTCTAGAATGGGTTAATACAATCAAATTATATTCTTAATATGTCTGAAAGTATATTTTGCCTTATTACACATCATGGTAAACACAATGAAAGTGAACTGTTAGGCAATATGAAGCATAACAGATACAAACAAGCACAAAGCACAACATAGGTTGCACTCCAGAAAGATGGTACAGAGGAGTAAGAGAAAATGCTTCACTTCAGCTTGCAAATCCCTCAGGAACTAATGGCTAACAAAGTAGAATATCTGGGAATAAGCAAAACTTCATGAATTTTTTTTTTTAGATACACTGGATACAAGCTGTACAGTTTTGTCTCATCTTTATGAATAGAAAACAATAAATAAGAGCTGTAAGTGAGAAAACAGTTTGAGGATGACAGAAATTTTGTGAAAATGTGTAAAAATGAACCATCTAGGCTTAAAAGCATCAAAGTTGGAAGGTATGCATGTTATGATTTAAATATTATCATAACCACCTTTCAACCATGTAGGTAAAAATTGGCAAAGTTAAGAAATAAGCCAAATTCTAAAGTCATTGCTTCAGGGTAACTATGCATGTGATTTCCAAATGTACTTCAACAGATTGTGAAGCCATTTTCCTTTTCATTTGGTCTCTGTGTTTAATTTTATTTATTTTTAAATCATGTAGTTAATTTCATTGTTTCAATGTTTTCCCCCTTTTATCTCAATCTAAATTTCTAAAAATTTGATCATGGGATATACCAACAAAAAAATTCAAATAAATTACTTCATTCTTATGACATTTTACCTCAGGAACATAAGTGTTCCAATTTCCTTGCTATAAAATTATATTTCAGAAAATAGTCTTTTTAGAAATATAAAAACTGTAATCAACATATTTGGAATTAGTAACTGCATTCATTTTGAAAAACAATCCTCTGAAAAATATTAAACAATTAAATTTTTTTCCAAAAAGTTTTTAATTGGTTGACTTTATCAAATTTATAGAAAATCCTTAGTGATGTATAAAAATTTTCATTTAAATTAAAAAAACAGTCAAAAATTGCACAAATAATTACTTAGAATTATCAAAGTTTGTTCAAATGTTTTCCACATCAGTATTACCTTCAATAAATTAATGTAATGGAACTACACTACCTGGCCAAAAGTATCCGGACACCCCTTAAAAAAGTGGTTCTGGCAAGTAACGCAATTTGATACATAATTGAAAGCTATAAAAGTGTTGGTAGCGGTTTGTCAGATTGTATTTATGCATTTGTGAGGCAATGAGTAAGTCAAAGGAGCTTAATGAGTTTGATCGTGGCAGTATAGTGGGATGCCACCTTTGTGGGAAATCAGTTTGTGAGATTGCGGACATTCTACAGAAGCCTAAATCCACTGTGAGTGATGTAATTGTGAAGTGGAAACGTCCAGGCAGTGAAATGGCAGAAAAATGAACCGATAGGCCGAAAATACTTGGTGAACGCAGCCGCAGAACTCTGAACAGAGTAGTGAAACAAAATCGCAAGTCCTCGTTAGTGGAAATTTCTCAGGAGTTCCAAAGTTCATCAGGAATTAGTGTTAGCAGCAGGACTGTCCATCAAGAGTTAAAAAACTTGGGATTCCATGGTCGTGCAGCCGCTCACAAGCCAAACATCACTCCACAGAATGCGAAGCATCGATTGCAATGGTGTAGAGCTCACCGTCATTGGACTGTCGACATTTGGAAAACTATTTTTTGGAGTGATGAATCTCGCTTTACAGTCTGGCAGTCAGATGGACGCGTCTGGGTTTGGTGGATGCCCGGCGAACGTTTCTTTAGTGACTGCATTGTGCCGACTGTTAAGTTTGGTGGTGGAAGCATAATGGTGTGGGGGTGTTTCTCGTGGTTTGGCCTGGGTCCGTTAGTTCCTGTGATTGGAAACGTGAACTCTGAGATGTATGTGGACATTCTGGACAATGCTGAACTCCCAACTCTATGGCAATATTTCGGGGAAGGCCCATTTCTCTTCCAGCAGGATAACTGCTCCATTTACACATCGAGGCTTGTACAAACGTGGTTTGACAAAATGGGTGTTCAAAAACTGGACTGGCTTTCTCAGAGCCCCGATCTAAATCCCACAGAACACCTTTGGGACAAATTAGAGCGCAGATTACGTAGACAGCCAAATCAACCATCCTCACTGCAAGCACTCACTTCAGCTGTGATGGACGCCTGGAAGGCAATTCCTACGGTCACCTATCGAAAATTGGTGGAAAGTCTTCCCAAACGTGTGCAGGCTGTCATCCATGCAAAAGGGGGACCAACGTCATATTAATATGTGCCTTAGGACGCTCTAAGTTCATAACACTGGGTGTCAGGATACTTTTGGCCAGATAGTGTATTACAGCACTAACAACAAATGAAAACATAATATTACACAAACATAACAGTAATAAAAATATGCAGGAGTTAGTTGAATATATTCATAGAGAAAAATAAATAACCCTAAAAAACAACATGCATCCACAATAGAACATATTACCTGCACTAATTCGGGAAGATCATTTTCATAAAACTTAGTCTGATGAGCATTAGCTGCAATTAAGGCCAGGACGTAATCATTTCTAGCTTTAGTAGCTTGTATATCACAAGCTTCACGACGAAATGAAAACTGAAATAGGTAAATATCAATGAATTATTAATACACTATAAAAATATTTAAAACTGTCAGACTCTGTTAACACATGATTCAGTAACACATATCTACTTAATATGCGGTTTTACCAGGACTTGCTTAATAACCAATCACTTATGTGATATCAATAATTCTTAATTTTCCTTTTTTAAAATTCAGATTAATCTTTTGTTCAGATGACGTAATGACTTCCTGTTAAGAGTAGATATTAATATTTCTTTCCTCTTTCTATAGATGAAACAATAAACTCGATTTTCTCTAAATATTTTAAATATTTTCTTAATTTTTTTTTGTAACATGTAATTGATTTACATTTAGTAAAAATAGCAAACTTAAACATAAATTTATTGTCTTGAATGAGCCAGCTACTGATGCAATAATAAGATGCTGTTTATCCTTACATTATTTTTTATAAATATAACTGATAAATTATTAAATGTGGTTTCTTCATAGTTCCTTACATTAAGTAAGGTTATAACATATACTTTAATAGAACAGTTTTCAAAGTAAGTTGATTGTTTTATTTTTCTTTTAAGACAAAACGAAATCATAAAATTCACATCCAAGCCGGAATTTACATTATTGCTTAATTTATATATTAATATAATAGCACTCCAAGTTTACTTAACACACTTTTTAATAACCATGTACCCTCAATATATGCATTAATGGGGTCAGACTTTAAGTATAAAATTACAATAAAATAACAATCAAAGTCAAAAGTCCACACATATATGTAAAATAAAATACAAACTACTTCTCTAGATTTAAAGAAGTGCTAATATTTTTCTATAAGGTAAACTTACCTTAGCACTATTTTTTTGTAAAGAAGAAATTGATTGAAAAATCCTTCCTTTTTTCCTTTTAAGTCTGTTTCCATGGCAAGACATGAGTACAAAATAACTCATGAATTAATATAAATACATACAAAACATATTTTGGGGATAAAATTGTGCATGTGAATGAATCCATGAATAAAATGTGCACTACTTGCATGCAATTTAATTTATGCTATATTTTGATAATTCAAAATATGCATTAGATCAACTATCTTAACACTATAAAAAGAAAAATTTCAAAATAGTGATTTCTAATAAAAAATGAAGATAGTGTCTTAGATTACATAATAATAATTGAATAGTCTAATTATCATACAAAGGGATACAAGATAAAAAGTAGCACAATAGCAAGATATATTTAATATATAAATATCTTTTTTGTAATGAAATTATTTATATAATTAACAGAAAAATACTGCTATATTTTTAATTTTTTATCTCAAAAAATGTAACTGATTTAAAAATTTTCGACAAACTATATTTTAAAACTTCTCACTTTTCATCAGCATCGTGAGCTTTATCTCTAGCATCATGAGCCATGTGTTCCTCTTCAAAATATAATTTCTTACTCTTATCAATCTCAGTAACACAAGTTTGGATCTCTTCATGCATTTTCTTCAAATTCTCAAAACACTGAAATGAAAAGCACAGGGGAAAATATCCTCAATTTTATATTTTTAATTACTTTTTAAAAAACTGCATACATCTAAAGTCATATTTTCCAAGCACAGTACATGAATAAACATTGTTGAACCTTACATTTAAAACAGTCAATGAATTAAAAATAAAACTAAATTTAATGTAATTATAAATTAAAAAAGTAAAATGCTCCACAAAAACAAAAAAAAATTAATGAAAACTTTTAAAAGTAGCAACAGTAAATAAACAGTAATACAATTTTACAATAAAAAAATATATTCTTACACATGCTCTACAAAATGGTTGTCATTTTTAAATCACTATTTTTAAGGTTATCAACTGTTAACATTTTAAGCGATTTCTTATTTTTCTGTGAAGTAGTCAATCATATTACTTATGAAACTTTATTCATATTTTATATACAACAGAATTACAGTTTTATAAGCAAAAAAATTGTATTTTATAAAAATGCATTGAATGTCCTTTCACTTAGCAAGATATTTGTTTCTCAAACTTTTATAATACTAAATAACTTATATAACCAAACTTTTGTGTCTTTTTTTCACATCTAAAACAAAAACTGATAAATAGTTTTGCTAGAATAATCATAGAATCTATAACATTCCCCTTAAAGCATTAAAGTTAAATTCAATCAATAATTTTAAGGCAAGACATAGAAACACTTTTAAAAACATTTTTAATACCTTCTTAGCAACTTGCAATTTATATAATCTAAGAGATTTTGCCCCTTCCGAAACTTGTTGTTGATATACTTCTGTAGCAGCTAGTCTAGCTTTGGCTATTTTTTCCGTTTCATCCAATAATGTTTTCCAAACTCCATAGACAGTACTGAAATTAAGATATTACAATTAGTACTTCTATGAAAATGCAAAAAATAATTATAAAAACTCTTAAGAATATAGGAATTGGAACTGACTTGTGTGATTCACCATCTTTAGGCTTGCTCTCAGGTCCTCCTTTTTTTTGTAAATGAGAAGTAGCAAGTTTCAAAAGAGCCTATACATTAAGCAAATACAACTTAAAATCCTGATTACACATAATTTATTATATTTTATTTTGGCATGAATGCAAAAAAAGGTTGTGAGGGGGTGCTGTTGAAAAAAAAATAGGATAGAGCTAGAATACTTTAATTCCGATTAATTTACTTTAAAAACATGCTTTTCAAAAGAAATCAATCATCAAGTTAATGAAAAATATTAGCATATCATATGTTTCATTATCTTTACATTAAAGCCAATATTTTGTGGAATTTTACGTTACTAAATTTTTATATGTCCTGAAACTATTTTTTTTTTTGGGGGGAACATAATGCATAAGCAATAATTTTATACTGATTTATTTTCTTTTTAATTAATTTTATATAAATTTTAAATGTTATCCTAAAAGTAAATACATAATAAAATACAACAGAAAACATAGAAAAGTACTGTCTTGTTTGTAATAAATGCAGCTTATTTAAATCTGAATCATTAATGAAATAATACTGCTAAACTTACATACTGAGAAATAATAAAAACTATTTTTTTAAATTATAAATAAGATTATTAATTATACATTTGTTAAATAACTGATAGAATATTTGAGAAGGGGGAGAGACCAATTTTAAATTGTGTACAACAGCACATACAACATAAATTTACAATTACTTAAGAAAATCAGATTATTGCAATAATAAATCACATTTTAAAAACTTTGTAGAGTAACAGTAAATATATCAATAACTGTTGAATTTTTTCCCTTTTACTATAATTCATTGTTTACTATTCATTATGAAAAAATATTATTTTGTTCTGCAATACAATAAAAAGCTTCCTTTTCACTTAACCCAAGATCACTCCCACACTGTTCTTTGTCATACAAATAACCTATGTTTTCAAACAGGATGCATAGAATTGTGTTTTTTCTGCAGCTGCATGTTATAAATCATAAAATTTTCAGCTATGGAGCACTCATCCTTACACAACTGATTGGATCATAAGGATCTTGCAGACTTCATCTGGATGTTGAGAACATTCACAAGTAATAGGTTATATTCAATTAAGGTTAGTTATATTCATCAAAAATAGGTTTTTCTAATCATTTCATTTACAAGTGTGATGTTTTTGCATCACACATTTGAAAAATTGGCTTTTTTTGTGAATGGGATAACAGCATATTCTGATTTCCACATGCACCCCTAAATATTGCGGGGTCTTTCATCTGTCATCGCCTGAATTGATGGCTATGCACCCCAACAGCTGGATTCAAGACCTGACCTGAGCCTAAAAACTACGATGTAATTCTAGGTGTCCGAAAGAAACCAACTCCATCCCAAGACCAGGAGTCCATTGAAAACACCGAAGAAAATGGTTGTGTGGCCTCTTCCCTCACAAATATCATATTCTGAACTCTAATGAAATAACTTCAATGCAAATGTATATACTGTAATTAATAGCTGTGATATAAAAAAACAATTATTTAATTTCCTAACTCTCACACTACCATTATATTCTCAAAAATCACAACAAATTATTCATATGTATTAATATACATAAAAATAAAAAAAAACAATATTCATTAAACTGTTTTCAAGAAAATCAATGATCAGCAATTTTTTAAACATTAGCCAGAAATTATGACAAAATCTATATGGGAGAGAAAGCAAAAGCAATTTTATCATCTAATACATACTGCATCCATTAATTCCGAAGATGAATAGTGATTTTAAGGATTGCATAATTTCAAAGGAAAAATAGCACCATACTGAACAATCCAATCATTTCAGATTCAGAACAAGTAATTGAAGAACCTTTTAAGAAAAAATAAATTTTCTTAAAATGAATATGTAACCCTTTGATAAGGCCAATATTTCAACATTCTTTAAATTTAACAGTAAGTTATTGCTTCAACTGTCCACCAATTTATGCAGTTGCTGTGCTATATGAGATCAGAACTACTAAAGCTTAACAAAAAGTTAAAAAGAAGCCTTAACGACTCAGAAAGTACTAAAAAGAACCCTGATCTACTAAAAGAAGGGTGTGATGCCCTATTTATCCTCAGGGAAAATATAACAACTGTTTTTGTAATCCTTGAGAAAAAAAGATGTGCTTAAAGCATATGAATACAATCAGTTCTAAATGTTTTGGAAACAAATAATTTTTCTCTGTTTTCTACTGTCCTTTACATTAATCACAAAATAAGTTTATTACTATTAAACATGTTTTATGAGTATTTTATGAGAAGAATATAAAATTATTTATTTGAAAAGGAAAATGTTGAAAGAAAACTGTATATGAGTATCAATCTCATCTGTTTGCAATAAATTTCATAATCTTATTTGCTTGATTTAATAAACATCTTGTACTTTAAAAAATATACAGCAATAAACTTAAAAAACTTTTACATAATAAAATAAATGTTATAAGTTTGATGTGTTCTGAACACCCTGCGAGTAATAATAATGTACCATAAATTGACAAAAGAAATTCTGAATTAATGAATTTTCAAAACAGACAATATTTATTATTCTAAATAAATTTAATTTGTTGCATGATTTCCCTTTTTGTCTAAATTGATTAAATATATTATAACTCAACTGAACAAAATAATGCTGATGATATTTAAATGTAACACAATATACAGATATGAAAATATTGGTATACAAATATTTGAAAGAAATAATGGAAATAAATAATAAAGTACCTAACTTTTTTTATTTACTTAAATCAGGGGTGGGCAGACTTTATCTGGGTTCAGGCTACTTCTAACTTTTTCAAGGTATTGCGGTCCACCCAGTCTACAGATTAGTTGGCACTGGTGTTCCACAAATACATTTTTTTTAGTGTGCACATTTTAGGTATTAGTAAAGTTCATCACCCCAAAATGTCTTGGTGGTCCACCAGTCGATCCTGATTGACTTAATGCCCACCCTGATTTAAATGAACCAGTTCCAATATGATAAAACAAATAATTGATAACAGAATTTAAATTAATTCATATTCTACCTTGTATATTTCATTTAGAATAACATATTAGAGGAAAAAGAACTAGTATACTCATCTTTAAGAAAAACTGGAAAATGAATGTTAGTGGATATTCAAATATATTTTTTATATATTTTAAGACAACATGCATATTTTATAACTAAAATTTTTTAAAGATACAAACTTAAGACAATAAAAGTATAATGTCAAGTAAATTACCTGAGCATAGTCCTTTTCAATAACTGCTCTCATTTTTGAAAAATTCCTAGAAAAATAATAATTAAAAAAATAAGTTATACCACAACTAAAAATATATTATAAGGGGATATATTCACTGCACTTCTAAATAAACAGAATGCTAAATATTAAGAATTTCTTTAATTGTGTTCGCAATTGTACTATTTAAGATAAATTTCAAAATTATGTACTTTATATGACTTTAGGTCTAAGAATTCTATAAACCAATATCTTACATTTTTCTCACATATATTAGAAACTACTTGATAAAACTTCATCAAATAATAAAAGAACACATTTTTTTTGCAAGTGTGGTCCAGATAAATTCAACAGTTTCTAATTAATACAGACAAAATTTCAGAAATCTCTCTCTAAATTCTTTAATAACTTTAAATTAAGTTTTCTAATTAGTTTTCATTTCAGCAAATTGAAGCAACAAATATTTACAGTTCAAAACAGTTTGTTTTATTTATATATTTAAAAAGCAAATAATAATTTAAATAATGCTAAGAAACTTCTTAATATATTCAAATTTTACCAATTTAATTTATGCCCACTTCTTCCCAACATTTATTATGAGATCAATAAGATTTTTTTATAATTTCATACTTTCAATTACACCGGCTGATTTCAATTTAACCATCTGAGTGAGGTAATTGGTTTGTCGCTGGCCTTGTGCACCTAAGGTCGCGGGTTTGACCCCGCCTCAAGTCTGTGGATTTTCATGATGCAGAAAATCGATAGCAACCATGTCATATGATTATGTGGCATGTAAAAGATCCCTTGAGTGCCTGTTTGGCTTGTAAGCTCTCAGCAAAAAAAATTCCTAAGCCCTGTTTCACATCGTCAGAGCTAAGGTGCCTCCCTCTGGGTAGGAAATTGGGTGTCAGTTACTTGCGGTTATTGGTATTCCACCTATATGGTGCCCACACTGAAAAGAGATACCAGTTCCCAGGAAATATACTCAGTCTGCAATGTTAAAACACCAATCTAAAGCTATGCCATTAGAAATTTTTTTTAAAAATCAATTACATCAGACTATTATTTATTTTTTTTGTAACTTTTGATTTACTGTATTTATTTAAATCAAATTACTTTTTCCCAGTGTTAATGCTATTGAAAATTGGGTGCTGCTTAGAATCGAAGGTGGAAAAAATTATTGGATAAGGGAAATTGAACATCATACTGACACTCATTGAGTTATCACAAGTGTTTATGTATGTTTTTAAAAGTTTTTAATACTGGTAAAATAAATTAATTATTCACTTTTTATTTGTTCTCATTTTAATTTTTTAAATTTTGTCAATATCAGATGTCAATAAACCTTTTTACACTATTTTTTTCATTTTTCACAAAGACACATTGAAACTTCGGGTGCAACTTAGAATTGATTGTGGCATAGATTTGAATAAATATGGTAATTCTAAGAGTTCTATATATAAAACTATCAAATTTTGAAAAAGACAAATCAAAGTGTTAACAGGAAAAAAAACTCAAAAATGCAAATAAATGCAAGAGAAAAAATTGAATTATAAGTAACTTTGTAATTTACAATCAACTAGATAAATTTTAAAATCTTCAATATTGATTAAAAATAAAGAATAGAGGTTTTTAAAAATTTAAAAACTAATAAAAAAAATGCTGTAAAAAATATTAAAACCTACTTCAGAAAAAGCAGAAAAGACAAAAGAAAATAACATAATATTTCCTTAATCAATGACACCAAAAAAACTTACAAATTTATTTTTTAATAGTTTGAGAGAATACATATAATCAAAAACTAGTCCCTAATCATCAGAAAATATTACTATTAATTATTATATTCAAGGAATGAGAATTCATGTCAGAACATAAAATAAGTCCTTAGCAATTATAAAAAATATCCACAGATTCAAATGAAATTTATAACTTGGGTTTTTCCATAAAATATTTAACAAAAATGTATACTGCTTTTATAATTTTTAAGCAAAAATTAATAAAATTTTTAAGATATAATTGGTTTTTAATTTACAAGCCAATTGCATAACAAATGGTGGAACATCAAATAAAAGTAGAAACCTAATATCATCTAAGAAGTCTGAATCTTGCTGGTGTTTCATCTGCAGTTTCACCAATTGTTCATTATGAATGTTCTTCAAAGCTGTAGTGACTTTTCCCTGAAATTTAAATAGATATTTGGATCAATTCAAAAGCCAATTGAAGGAGGGACTACAAATCATGTATTTTTGGTGAAAAAAACAGTAGAAATAAAGAAAGACAAAATAATTATATTTATTTCATAAACTTGTAAAGAAAATTTCATATTGCTTGTTACTATGCTCAAAAGTACAGAATATCCTTCTATCAGAAAATTTAACCAGAATACACATTCATTTTCGTAACTCTAAAAAAAGAAGGTTTACATGTATTATGTTTATGCAATTAAATTCATCAACATAAGACAATTTATGAGCAAGATGTGTGAGCTATGGTTTCAATCTCATCATCTGATCTTGACTGAAAATTACAAAATAGATCAGGAACCAGAAAAAATACTCAAAGCATTCGCAAACAAAAAGGGCTTCTGGATTTTTTTTTATAGGGAAACTGGTACTTGCATATTATCGCGGCCTATTGGCAACATTATATGAAATGAAGCACATGGTTGCCAATTCAGCGTGTACGCCACATAGAAAATCTGGATTGCCAACTTGGAAAATTATTAATAGAGGTGGCAACTGTTGCAATAATATGTAAGTCCCGAGAAACTATTAAAATTGTAGCAGAAGAATTTATTTCAAATATCTTTTCATTCATTCACAATTTCCATTTTTCATGAAAAATTGAGAAGTAATTGGTACTTGCGTACTATCGCAACAATGCCAACATTCAAGATAGTTCACCAACTTAACAACCTCAATTTTGCATGTGTCATAAGCACTGCATTGGCAACTGTGAGCTTTGTTTCATATAATGTCGCCAATACAGTTATGATAATATGCAAATACCAAATAATTAGATATTTATTTAATAAAAACTACTCATTTCTCTCTCTCTGTCTAGATATTTCCTTTTTATTACCCATTTTATTAAAAAAACTGTTTAAAAATTTTAAGCAGAATATATGTATAGATATATATATAAATTGTGAGTGAGTGAGTGATTTTGGGGTTTATTGGCGCAAGAGCCGATTTCGGCTATACTGCGCCAAACATTTGTTTTAATATCTGTGGTCTAGACGGGAAGAGAAAGAAAGAATGAATTGAATGACAAGAAAGAGGGTCGAAAATAGAGAAGGATCACTAGGGTACCCCGGGTTCGTGAAGCCCGTGTTTACCAAAGACAGTAAACCCTGTAGGAAAAGGAAAAGATCACTAGAGCACCTCGGGACTGTGACACTCGTACTCACCTAAAGAAGGTGAGCCCCCTGAGGGGAATATATAAATTGTGATGAAGGTCCAAAAAAATATTTATTTTTTAAATTTATACATATTTATTCACACTGAATATAGTTCAAACTCTTGACTTTTGTTAAAACCATGTCTGTTTTGATTATTGCTTATTTTTAATGCATCAAAACCAAATTTAAAATAATTATTTCAATATGAATTTTTTTTAAATTTTGCAAATAAACCATTGCATTTCCAGGAATAATTTAAATAATAATTAAAATCTCAAAAAATGAAAAAATTTATATTTTATATATTTTGAGTTATATATTCAATTACTTTAGGGGGGGGGGATTCCTACATGTTACCTATGGCGTAGGTAAGGGAAGGGAGGCTTAATCCCCTCCCACAAACCAACAGATTTTTAATTTTTAGCATAAAGATTACGTCTCAGTGCTTCCTTCCATTCATGTTTTTTTTTAAATATAACCTCTCCCATGAAAAAAGTTTGTTACTGAATGATACAATGAATAAAAAACATCAGATCAATAACATATACAGAATTTTCATTTAAGAAAAAACTTAAGACTTTATTTGTTGGATATCTGTATTTTAAATAGTGCTTTAATGAAAGAATTTAATTATTAAGAGACTTGGATATCCCATGGATTCCTCTCATTATATATTACACTGGCTGATGCAATTTATAATAAAAATGCATGTAATTTATAAATCTGAATCTAATAAAAGCACAACTCATTAAAAGATAGATTTAACAATAAAAAGAAACAACACTTCTTTAGGTGAGTGTGAGAGGGAAACTTGAAAAAACTACAGTATTAATTTTAAGCTTATAAAGTTCAATAAAGAAAAATGTGCAACAAATAGTCGAAATGGAAAAATTAATTTACAAAAAGAAGTGTGCACAAGCAAGATTCATTCCATTTTGCTTTTAAACTTAGAAGAATACATTTTAAATAATCATCACAATATTAAGTGTTATAAATATGAACTTAAAATATCTTACACTAATAAAAAATTTATACATATGTATATACATACACACATTATATATAATGGAATATATATGTATATATATTGCTCAATTAAATTATAATCGAAAGCTACAGAATAAATTTTCCTATACTTTTTGCAATTTTTCCCGTTCAATATTTTTAAAGAATTTAATAATTTAATTTTCACCGATTAAAAACTATTAATTAAACATTTTAAAATTTTAACGAATATCTTCCCTTTTAAAAATTACATTTTTCACTATTGATGCAAGAATAATATTTAAGGATAAATTATATAAAAGCAAAAAGTTCTTCCCACACCTTTCGGGGAGGAGGCTGCATTTTAACAGACATCGTGTTTAGCTTTTCTTTCACTATTTTCTATTAAATTAGATCGTTAAATAATTTTTTAAGAAAAACAAAACTACTTGATCACATTTTCCGGAAGTGTTACAGTTTCCATTTTCAATCGGTTAGTTTCAGGGATATTAACAATGCAGAGGTTCGTATAAGTTTTTACTAGTTTCAGTATCATTCACCAGATAAACCTAAAATTTATTTTGTTTGATTATTTTTAAATTGATATCACATAGAAGTACAAAATCATGTAAAAATTTGATTTTTTTAAAACATATTAAGATACGGTATGGATTCGCTAAAGGGTTTAGATAAACATCGTAAAATGGTTATACTTTTTAAGGCATTTCAAATCTTTAACCAGAGAAAGTCCTTTAGGAACTCATGGTCTATCACATTCAGAGGCGGGGGAGGGGAATTCAATTTAGTCTGTATTAGCTATTAATACACCTTTCAATTAAAATATAAGCCTTCTTTTCAGAATCTGCTCCAAAATTATTACTAATAGTCAATCTACTTTTCTTTTCGACACTGGCTTATGTATCCTCATTAAAATCAGAACGTTCTAGCTGAACAAATGCATTTAGTTAATCAGTAGCTCAAATTAATGCATCTCTACGTAACATTTGCGGAGCATTATAAGAAAAGCAATGTTACAGAGAGTTTGAAACACTTATGAAACAATGCTAACCCTCATATGAAATAATAAAAACCATCATAAGAGGAAATGAAAGTCCCCATAGAAATCTCATGAAAGTGATGCAGACAAAAAGCACTACAGGTTTATAGCTCCCGAGTCAATTTGGTCCAAAAATTTGAAGGATTAAATGCCATTGTAAGATTTTTGTATGCCATATAATTAGGACTTTTCACTAATATTGATTAGACATCTCTCATTGTCAGAAGTAGAATTGTATACTTCCTTTAACACTTTCATCGCGGCAATGGCGCGCCTTTATACCACCCTCTGCGCTAAGAGTCTGCGCCGCTACACGCAGTGCTAAAATTGAAGCAAAACACAAATTCCTTTAAAACTTGTTTATATTACTTTGAAAAATAATAATCAATTGCAATCAATAACGATTCTCACTCTTATGATTTATTTGTGGATCATGGAAGACGAGTTAGCCATCCCTCGCGATGAAAGCGTTAAAGGTCAAGCTTTAACAAAAAGAAATTTTATTTACTGATTAAGTGTAGCGGTATCTAAATAAGGCAGTAAGATCCTCCGGACAAGAGTGATCACCTTTGTCTAGCGTTATGTTTCGTGCTTACAGAACCAAGCGTCATGATCCACCAGATACACTTTGCCAGAAAGAAAAACGCAAAACCTTCTGATCAGTCATGACGCCATCTACCCACAAGAGGAGCAACCAAAAGTCGTCAGGCTCACTTGACGCAACAGCAACAACTCACACGCTCACCATAACAACAAATATCTCGTTCGTTCGCCTATCCACTGACTCATTCGTGGGGGAGTACTATAGAGGTATCTAAATAAGCCATTACCAACCTCCGGAAAGGAGTGATCACTTTTGCCTAGAGGTATGTTACGTGCTTACGGAACCGAGCGTCACAGGTTCTATTCACCGAATACACTTTGACACAAGAGAAAGAAATATTTCTTACTGAGCTTATGAAAGAAAGGTGCTCTAAGTTAAAATGTGCATACAAATTAAAATTTCAAGGATGTCTTCACGTAATATAAAAGAATAGGAGCCGCGCGATTTTTTTCTTTGAATATTTTTTAGATTCAAAAGCACTCCTAAACATGAATGTTATATTAACTCTTTATCTACGACAGTATTTATAAGTGTATCTTACTTTAAAACTACATAGAATAACCATTTTTGCGAATACTCTGACGATACTTAGCAGGAATATTCTTTTAAAAATCCACTCTTCCAAGATATATGGAAACACGGGTTCTCTTATGATGAGTATTTTAGCGGGGAAAGCGAATAGTTTTATAGCAGAAGTTACGTTTTCAGATGACATTTTGATCGGGTTGCGAAATTGTCATTTTTGTTCCGAAAAAGTAGTTAATGTAAAAAAGTGTCTTATTTTTTTTTCTGTATGTTAATAAAGACCTTAGCAAACGATTTGACTATTTATTTTAAATTAACAGTGTATATAATTAATTTTATAGTTTAATATCTTTAATTAATTAATTAGCTCTAATGGATTAAATTTCCCAAAGTTGAGTATTTTGTTTATGTGTATCCCTTAATTTTCAATGTAACGATTCAAAAAAATATTGCATGAAAAAAACTGCAGTAAATCATAATGTGGTAGATAAAGGGTTAAGATCTCAATTTCATTTATCATTTTCTCCCTCTTATTTAATTTCATCCGCTTTTTTTTTATATAAAAAGTGCTTTGCATTATTTTTCCTTATGCTATAATACTAAATGAATTATCCCGTTACATATATTAAGCTGAAAAATTAACTATTTATGGAACATTTTGACATTTTAAAAAACTTCGTGTTATGAATTACATTGCTGCAAGTTTCTAAAAAATTAAGACATTTTTCGATTTGAAAATATGTTCCGTTTTTAGTTTAGTTTGTCGTACATTTGCCGAAATAACCTTGAATATATAAAATGAGAATTGCACATACACAATACACAATTTAACTTACTACTTATTTACTTGCTACTTTTTAACTGACTACTTATTTACTTGCTACTTTTTAACTTACTACTAATTTTATTTTTGTCGTCCATCAAAAGTTCATTGTGTATATTCTAACACATTAATTTTATCAGTCGTACATTAAAGAATTGGAAATAGCTTATTAAATTTCAGTTTAAAATTAGGTTTCAATTTATCATTAATTTTAGATTTTGATAGACATTATATTAAAAACGAATTTCTTAAATTTATTTCAGATATTATATTTTATTAAGAGACAGGAATAAATTTTTGTATTGCTTATTTATCCTCGCTTCTAAATTACGTTTATTTATTAGAATAAAAATACAATTTAAAAAAAATTTCATCAATATTAAATAGAAGAAAAATTTAAATACACCTTAATAAGGAAAGTATTGAAACATACTAATGGAAAACTCAATTAATAAAGTATTATCTTATGAAATGAATATTTAAAGCATTTTTATATGAGGCATTATTCATGAATAAATCTGCATCCAAAATCTTCATCATTTAATTTTATTAAAAAATTGGCAACTGCAGCTGATAGTTAAAACCACTATAATATCATAAAATTTACAAAAAGATGTTTTAAGTAGTTGAATGAGTAGAAATATATACAGTGTGTGTATGCGTGCGTGCGTGTGTGCGTGCGTGTGTGTGTGTGTGTGTGTGTGTGTGTGTGTGTGTGTGTGTGTGTGTGCGTGCGTGCGTGTGTTTGTGTGACCATCATTCGGTATATTAATCGATTATTCTGAAGCAAAAGATTTTTTTGTGAACAGATATTTTCTCCCAAGGTATTTAGATTAATTACTGTTTTCTATTTCTTAACTAATGAATATCAGGAGCGAAGCGAGAAATGTTTACGATTATAGTAATTATCTATTTATTTAACAATTAGTGTTACATTATTTTATTATTTTCTTTCATACGGTCGATTTTTCATTCTCAAGACAAGAATATAGCATCCGAAAAGAGGAATTTAAATTAAATATAATTGAGAGAAGAAAAAGAAAAGGGTCAACAAGAAGGTATTTTTTGAGGACAATAGTTTTACAGTAAATTAAAATGGAATGAAAAATAAAATCATAAGAATTCGTCATTAATAAGAATACGGTCATTAAAAAGAATTTTTTCTAGTTTTAGACGTAAAATGAGGAGGAAAACCTAATTCTTAAAAACATCTGGACGTTTACCGTATACGCGTGTGTTATACATTTAAGTACTGTTAACATTATTAACTTACCAATAACCCTATGAATCTAAAATTACTTGACTTTCCCAAAATAAACCCGCATGATTAATTTTCTCTAATATATGTATACAGCTTTATAAAAACTTCTACAAATATTTTTTTAAAGATTAACTATTTAGACATCAGTGGCGTAACGGAGAATATTAGACCCCCCCCCCCTCCTGCACAGTCAGGTTTTTGCCTTTTATGTTTTATAAATTGGTTAAATACTTACTTGGCGACAGTCAGGCTAGAATTTTAGCTCCTCCTCCCCACGATGTGGGGGTTACGGGGAGTACGATGCGCCACTATTAGTCATTGTTTCAGCACAAAACTGAGTAAATACTAGAACATATTGTTATCATATCACTTAGTTATCCTCAAAAACTATTACCGTAGGACTATGCAATCCTTTCACAATAGTATTCATGAATCATCCTTTTCAGGTGCGATCGAACCAGAAGAACAACAAATCTTTATCAAGGTCAGAGCTAAACTCATATTAAGAGCTTAGAACGAACTGCGGGTAAAAATAAAGTGGAGTTTAGAAGGAACTCCAAATAAAATAAACGAGTCTTACAGTAGTCGCATATGATGTGTAACATCGGACATGTTACACATAAAATAAACTCTCCAAATGAAATATACGAGTCTTACAGTAGTCGCATATGATGTGTAACATCGGACATGTTATCGTGGTAAAAAAATACGCAATAGTAACTTAAATTCGGGAAAAAATGAATCAGGTAGGATTGGAAATAATTTTCTATTGAATAATTATATCTTTAATGAAAATTTTATTTAATTAACTCAAGGAGTAGTGTAATTTTTTTATCAAAAGTAATTATTCTTATTCAGTTTGGGGAAGAGTGGAGACAATAGGCTTATAACTAAAATATGACACATATATTTGTGTTTTTAAAGTATTTAAAAGCCGTTGAAAAACAGCGCCAATAACAATAACAATGTTAGTTGTCGAAACATTTCGATTTGTGTTCATTTCGAGCTTAAGTTTATCATTCAAAAAAAAAAACTATGAATGGCTCAGCTTCTGGCAAACTGAAGTTAACGTTAAAACCACCACTTGAAATCATGGGAAGCGAGTGATAGTTTTTTTTTTTTTTTTTTTTAAGAGCAGAACCATTTTCGGTATATGGTAAA
Source organism: Trichonephila clavata (assembly GCA_019973975.1). Lineage (NCBI taxonomy): Eukaryota > Metazoa > Arthropoda > Arachnida > Araneae > Nephilidae > Trichonephila > Trichonephila clavata. The sequence continues at coordinate 100,397 of BMAO01006813.1, forward strand.
AGTGCAAAATGAGGAAATCTTTAATATTTTGAACTGTTTGATTCGGAGAAATGAATACGACAACCGAAATCACTGCCCTCAGATTTCATACACAACGAGCCCTGAGACTTTGACAATTGAGCGTAAGAATCGCAAGTTTATCCTGGATGAAGTCTAATAAGACGGGCTGGTATATGCGAAGTGGATTCAGAGTCAAGAAAATGAAACCGAGTTTTTGAATTCGAGTCTTTTGAAATGCTAAATTTAATGATATAAAAAAGACTGACAGCTTGATGCTACTAGAGTTGGAACCCGATGCGAGGGTAGCGAAGAGACACCACGAAGCGCGCTGATTGGTCAAATCAAATAGCACACCTTTCCCCGACTTCCTGTTACACATTTCCGTCCCTTTTCACGAAATCACTCCTACAAATATCCAGCAACCAAGAGGAAAGATGTTACACATCAATAATTAATTAGAATTAAGAAAGAACTCTGTAACACAGTGCTTCTCAAACTTTCAATACTGCGACCCAATTTTCAATCAGAATATTTATCGCCCCCCCCCTTATACAAAAATAATGTATTGAATGCAATAATAATGCACTTTGACGCTAAAGCTACGATATATCTTAATTATAATCCGTACAAATTAACAAGATACGTATAAAATTTGTATATGTTACTTTAAGTAATATATGTTTTAAGTAAAGGATAATTATTATATATTGTTTTTTTTTCTCTCTCTAATTTTTAAATTGAACAGATTGCAAAATGATATTTAATTAAAGATATATTTCCTCCATCATCCATTTCTAAAAGTACAAATGTCATTAGAAAAATAGTCGAGTCCAGCGGTACTCAACTTGCGCCCCACCTGGCCTTTTTAAGTAACCTATTGCTCTGAGTAATTTATTTATGAAATTTGGTGGAAAATTCTTTGTTAAAAAATCAAATATATCAATTTTGCTTTTTGCTGTCGATGTCGTATGGGCGCGAATTGATATTTTTTCTAATTAGTGATAATAGACAACAGTGGAACCGCGACCATTTTATGAGTGGAACTAATTTTTAACTATATGTCATATCTTGCAAGTGAAAAATATTCGAAGAAAATAGATTGTTTCAAGACGATTGAACTTTACAACAGCAAAAAAATATTTGTCAGTGGTAGTGTTTCAGCGATAACAAAGGCATTCTATGAAATTTGTTATTTCATTGGTTATGATATGAAACCGTTTACTGATACAGAAATTGTGAAAGAGTGAGTCTTAAATGCTTCCAATTTAGAAAAATTCAGTGACAAAAATAAAAAATAATTATTCAAAAAAGCAAAATAGGAGTTATAATATTTTGATCAATTTCTACATGTTTCATTTTCTATGTTATCTTGATCTTATAAAGCATCTTCCCCCACACATTAATCCTCGTGTTGCGGCCCACGTGAAATAGCCATCATATGTATGCGGCCCGTGTGAAATAGTTAATTTATGTATGCGGCCGGCAAAAAAAAGATTGAGTACCCTGGTCTTGTCTGTTGCTCTCTGTCATATCCATCACATCTGGCATTCTTGCGAATGTTTGTGTGAGTCTGGGCAACCTATCGGACGTCTGCGAAAAGCATGTAAAAATGCTACACCTCGTACAATTCCAGTCAGTTTGGGTCGAGTCGATACTTCTATAGTTACCGAATCTACAAGGGTGATCAAATGAAAAGGTACGAAACTACACGGTGGGTACAAATATAGACTTTATTCAAAATATACACCATAGGCCTGAGCACAACGATCCCACTGATGAACAAGCCGCAGGATTCCTTGTTCCCAGAATTCCTGTGGCTGTGACGAGACCCAGTCCTTCACAGTGTCCTTGAGTACGTCGTCCGAGTTGAAGCGCTTTCCTTTCAGGTGTTTCTTCAGTGGACCAAACACATGGAAATCGCAGGGTGACATGTCCGGACTGTAGGACGGATGGTCCAACGTCTCCCATTGGAACTTGTCCAGTTCCATTTGTGTGACTCTGGAGACGTGTGGACGCGCGTTATCATGGAGCAGAACCACACCCTCCGTGAGCAGCCCCGGTCTTTTGTTCTTGATGGACCTGCGTAGGCGTCGGAGTGTCTCACAGAACACATCGGAGTTAATGCTTTTTCTGTGCTCGAGTAATTCTGTGCTCGCATCATTTGGACGCCGCTTTTTATAAGAGCCTTTGCTCTCTCCTGCGCATGCGGGCACCCGCGCATGATCCGATCCCAGTCAGAGTCTCCAATGGCATCCCGAGATGGTCGCTACATTCTCCCTTGGCGGAATATGCAAATATTTAACTGTTTCATTTTTATGTCGTTTCGTACCTTTTCATTTGATCACCCCTTGTATCTTGAATATGCATTTTATAATTTGCACGCTTGCGTTAGTTATAATTCACAGTGTATTAAGTATTTACGACGGAATATTAAAACAAAATCTTAGAAACTTTTAAGTCATAAGCGAACATTCGACGATAATAAAGTATCAACAGGTACACAGACGAGCATGGTTCCGAAAATTAAATCAAGGAAATATTCTGAAGAATACTTAAATTTTGGATTTACCATTACTGAAATAAATGGAGGGAAAAAAGCCCCTGCCTGTTATGTATTAAAATTTACAAATCTGAAGAACAACATGTAGAAGTTGTTTTTAAAATCATTGAAAATCATTTAGCCATACTGGCAAAGAATTTTAAAATTTATTTTTTTGCTGAGGACAACTTGATAGCAAGTTACGAGTGGGTTAGGGATCCATTTCAAAATACTTCAGAAGGGCTCTCAACTGCCGAAGAAGAAATCTCCATGGATTTTACATCCAGTTGGGAAATTAAGAGTCAATATTCTAATAAATTGCTCTTTGAAATTTGGGCAGACGTGGAGGATGAATTTTCTACAGTGAAAACAAAAGCATTTCGTATACTATTACCCAATTTTCAACATCCTACCGTTATGATACCGGATTTTCTGCGGTGGCTGCTTTGAAGATAAAGTATAGATCTCAGCTAAATATAGAAAATAACTCAAAGTGTCAATTTCTAATATTAAGCCTCCCTTTGAAAAACTTTGCTCTGCAAGACAAGCCCATGGAAGTCTAATAATTATTAAACTTTTTCTTAATTTAGTATTAAGAAATTTGTTAAAAATACCTTGTGCAGTACTGATACATAAAAAGTACACTGGCTGAAGTACCCACTCTTTTTTTGCATGAATTCATTTTTTTAAAAAATCAGACATTCATGATACAATAGCTGAATTGCAAGGAGAGTAAAACCAAGAACATGACAATTTATAGAAAAATGTAAAAAGAATTTTTCTAATGAATGGCCATATTATAAATAGTTTTAAATGAATTGTCATTTTAAGCCTCGCAGAATTAGCATTTAGAACCAATGTTAAATAATGAAAAGGAGTATAAAATTACGATGTAGAATAATTGGGCTATTTTTAATTTTTAAAGCGAGAAGACTTCAAAATGTCTTAATCCGGGAGCAGGCCCGCACTACTACGAATGGCGGGGTGACTCAGTAACCCCAATCCTTTTTTTATAACTTTTTTAATATACACGATAAAAATAGTAATTCGTGAATAATTTAATTAGGAGAAAGTATACTTACCTACTTTCAAGGACTTTTCAATTTTCTTTCATAATTTGAGAAAAAAAAATCCAATAAAACTGAACTTAAATGATTCAAATGTGCATGACCTAAGGACACAAACTACAGACACTTTCCACTAATATTACAGGAATGTTATTTGTAAGCAAAATTATCATATTTTGTTCAAGTTATTTTAGGTTTAGTGCCCTTTGATGATCGACAAATAGCATGTTGAACTTTTTCTTGCTTGTGCCTTTTTAACAGGTGTAGTGTGTCTTGCAGTACACTTATGGCTTCATATTTTAGTTGATAAAGTTCTTTAGGAAACATTTGAAAATTTTCCTTTCATTTCATGTTCATCGCTTTTCTCAAATTAACTTTTGCTGTCATGAGTAATGTACATTATTTCAACAGCCTTGCTTGATCAAGGGTGAAAGTGAAAATTCAGCTTGAGAGTAGTGCGCGTTACACACTGGATTTTAGGCTAAATTTTAAAAAATGGTGCATTTAAAAGATGATTTATTGATTCATATTCCTGATTAATTCATTCAAATACTTAATTAAGAATGTAAAAATAGGTTCACAAAACCGAATTAGGTTTTACAATTTTAAAATATTAATTAAGAATATTTAATAATATATTTGACACAAGCTACTAATTGTTTATGGTTTATAATAAATTCTAGCACTTTTTTTTAACTATCAGGGCGGAAAGACGTGAACTGCAAAATTGATATGAATTTCAATACTGATTTACATATACTTGCACATTATATGTATGATATGTATTTAATTTTACACTGCCTGGAGTTAGGCTTTAATTTGTTTTAAGTAAAATCAAATTTCTTAGAATAGGTTTAAGTATGCAGCGGTATCATCTATATAAGCCAGTAACGACCTCTGAACTAATGTGATAATTTTGGTATAGCGGTTAAGTTACTGGATTTCGGATCCAAAGGTCCCGGGCTCTGTCCTCCGGATAAGCGCGCCACTTCATTGGTGACCCGGACGTGATGTGAACACACGCTCGACATAACAACTATATCGTTCATTCGATTATCCACCGACTCACTGGTGGGGTAGTTTGTAGCGGTATCATTTATTTACGCCAGTAACATCCTCCGCGTACTAAAGTGATCATTTTTGAATATTGGTTAAGTTACTCGGTTTCGGATCAAAAGGTCCCGGTTCTGTCCTCCGGATAAGCGCGCCACTTCAAGTCTCTACACCAGAAATATGAAGTTATTTATTGAATCTTCCTCAATTTTAAAGAGCTCTATATTAGTCAGCTAGCCGGCTGGGAAGCGTAGTTATTTAGGCGCTGATCTTGCAAGCCAGAGTCTGCGGGTTCGACCCCGATCCAAGTCATGATACAAGAAATCGGCAGCTTCCATGTCGTGTTATTATGTTAAAGATCTCAGAGTACTTGTTTTGGCTTGGGTGCTCTCGGCAAAATGAAATTCCTTGTGCGATTTCGCAACTTCAAAGCTCAGGTGCCTTCCTCTGGGGTGGAAACTGGGCGTCAAATTTACATTGTGGCAATTGGTATCCACCTATATGATTCCACACTAAAAAGCGATATCAGCTCCCGGAGAATGTACTAGGTTTTCAATGGTATTTTCCAATGCGCAGCCCCATTTGAAAAGAAGATATTAGTTAACTCGCGTTATTTCTTAAATTTTCATTAATGCCCTGGAGACTGATTGTCATTTAAATATTCCCTTTTTATCTGTTTATTACAGAGTCTTTTCTATATTTTCTATTTACGAAATATTGGGATTTTCTTAGTGTTAGTCTTTCTCACAAATTTTTTGTTACTTTAAAACTATTACATGTAAGCCTATAAAAAAAACCAATATAAATGAAGATGTAGTCTTACTCAGGAATCATACAAACGTCTTTTTACCACGAGATTTGAGCTCAAAATCACTCATAACTAGGATTTCATGAACAAATAAATTTTCAATGTTGTACGTTCATAACATAAAAAATAGAATGATTGCATTTTCAAAAAAAAAATCTATCTATAACTTTCTAAGCATAACTTATAAATAAGTGATACGTTTATTCGAAGGAACTTTAAGCTGGTTTAAAATTTTTGAATATAGGAAAATTCAAATCAGTACTAAACGTAAGAAATGCTATATGAAAAATGCTATTTTTCCATTTATTTAAATTTTTTTAAATATTCTAAGATAGTAAGTGTTTTGTTTTACTTAACAGATATATAAAAAATGCATGTTTGTTACGTTTTCTTAATATTTTTCAATTAATTTAAATTACATTTTGAATTTGAAACATTATTCAAACTGTGTTATATCACAAAACAAGTTTCTCTCTTTTTTTC
>BMAO01006813.1:122710-143268 GCA_019973975.1 Trichonephila clavata
AATAATAAACTAACCACAATATAAGTATTAGAAACATATACAGACTAAAATATTTTGATTATCTCTTATCTGTACAAAAATAGGGTGTAAATGATGGAAGATTGGACTTACGGACACAACAAAACTTTATCTCATACAATAGTTTATGAAACTTGGGGAAAATTCCTTTTCGCCAGTTTGATATAAATAACCATGTGTGTATTTCAATCATTAACTAAACAACAATTACCTACAAAATAAAACTGAGAACTTTAGAACAAACATTAGTTCTGTTAGGTGCTAATACTAGCACACAGTTAGAATTGTTCAGCAAGAATTCAGATTGCTAAATTTCGAATAAACTCATCAGACTTTCAGAATCTACAGGATCTTTATTATGTGTGCATCGTCTAAATCTCAGTACAACAAGTAAGTGAGTGATTTTGGGTTTATTGGCGCAAGAGCCGATTTCGGCTATACTGCGCCAAACATTTGTTTTAATATCTGGTCTAGATGGGAAGAGAAAGAAAGAATGAATTGAATGACAAGAAAGAGGGTCGAAAATAGAGAAGGATCACTAGGGTACCCCGGGTTCGTGAAGCCCATGTTTACCAAAGACAGTAAACCCCGTGGGAAAAGGGAAAGATCACTAGGGCACCTCGGGATTGTGACACCCGTACTCACCTAAAGAAGGCGAGTCCCCTGAGGGGGGTACAACAAGTGAACATCTGATGAATACATTTGAAATTTAGCAACCTGAATTCACATTGAACTATTCAAACTGCACACTAGTATTAGTACTAACAGTTTTATTTTATGGAAAACAACAGCAATAGTTTAAAATGGATGATTTTAAATGTCTTTTCAAAACTGCTTTAAGTAACTAACTGTAAATATTAATATTTGATTTACACAAAAACTTTCAAATAAATAATTAAAAATGTTTAACAAATTTTTTACAAAAATTTTAAATAGTAAATATCATTAATATAAATACATTCATTTCTTTTCATACAGTGAAGATTTGTGTTTCTCTTATTTGATTCCAATTGAATACATTTTTTTTTTTTTGTTGGATAAAATATAACAGACCGCAATTAAAAAAAATTAAATGCCTAATTTTTTCCCCAAATAAATACTGAACTTCTATTACTATGCATATTCCTCCCTAAGAAAATTATATTAATTTACCTATGGAAAGTTTAGAGAGGACTAATTAAGAACTCAGAAAAAACCCAAACTAGACTAATTTAAGAGTAGCCCTGAACACTTGAAAATTAGTATTTTCCAAGTTGTGCGATACATAAATGGTAATTACAAAATGTGCATACTGCACTTCCTACTCACCGAAAAGAACAATCCCTTCAGACGTCGCATTTTACAATAGAGAAAAAATATGTTTAAATGAGCTGAAAATAAAAAAAATACATTGTTTTGCTTATTATTTTAAATTATGAGACACACATAAGATTTGTATTTTACTTATTTTTTAAATAAATACTTTCTAGATATATTACATTTCAACTCTCATATTTTCCTTATTTTATCACTTTTTGACAAACTTAAAATGCAGCAGCAGAAGACTTAAAACCACCTTTCAAAAGAGACTCAAAGGGCTCCCCTTAAGAAATATTACTGTATGACTGTTTATCTTATTGTGATTAACAGTTTGCTACATAGAATTTAAAGCCAATTAACTGCACAACACTTCATCCAAATCTAGTGAACATATTTAATAAATCAAATTATATTTCTCATTTTAATTTTTTTAAATGATACGAATTCAAAGCACTGAAAACATGATAAATTTTTAAAAAACTGAAATGTTTTTTTAAGTAAATGTAAATTTTACTTGATGTCCAAAAACCAAAAAAGTATTGATTTATAAAGAGTTTCCCCCCTCTCCTATCTTTTTGGCTTTGGTAGTGGCAAAAAATGGCAGAGTTCGATCCAGTGCTATTTGCGAAAATTTAAAATTAAAATCAAAACATAAACATTAAAATAATTTTTAAAATATCACAAATTCTGATGAAAAATCCTCACGATAAATTTTAAAGTCATAACTCTGCCTTCTTTCCCAATTTCAATTTTTAATTAAAATGCATTCATTTGAATCATTTTGTAAGGAAAGTTCAAGTGTTGCATATAAATTGGAGATTTAAGGCCTTTTTTCCCTTTCTTTTTTAAATGGACACACTACTTTTGTTTCAAGAACCTAAAAGGCAAATATTTCATGATATGAGGCTAGAAAACCAAATTTTCAATTGAAAACTAATTTTATTTTTCTAAATAATTAAACAAATTGTACCTAAAGATATTTCATGAGCCCCGGATTTCCCGTAAAGAGCAAAAAATTAAAATTTACTATCGATTCGAAAAGTTCAATTTTCTGTACAAAAGTCAAAACATTACAATATCAACAATTTCAACCAGAAACTGACCGAATAATGAGCAAATTTAAAAAATAAAAGCTTCACCTTTTTTTTATACATAACATTCATTCAAGTATGAATTTTAGAATTATATATACGTTCTCCGGAAATTCTCACGACGGTTTTGATTGATTGATTGAAAAGATGGCTTTACAGAAATTCTGCTGTCGTCTTTGATTGGATAATGGACAAGTTCTACAGTAAAGCTTACTATGGGGGCGCTACAGTCATTAGTACCCTTTTCTTTTTCCGGTTAATGCAAAATTGCCATTGCTTTGAGCTAGAAAATTGACAAAGTATTTTAGAAAAGATACTAAAATAAATACTATAAAATCCTGAATCTGAAATTTACAGATCATCTTCTATCCATATAGTGCAAAAAAGTTTTCAAAAAACTTGTATTAAAAGTTTGAAAAACTCAGTTGAATTTCGATGTTTTCCCATAGATTAACATTACACCGGAAAAAAGTGAGGGTTCCACTCAATGTTGTTGTTTACAAATTCAAACCCTCCATAAACGAACAGATTTCAAATTTTTCTCATAAAAATTTATCCTCAGCGCTTTCATTTCATGTTTTATGAAACAAAAACCTTCCCATAAAAGTTATCCGTGTTTGCCACTAATGATAGACAGTGCTGAAAAATACATATTTTCCTGCGTATTTGAAACTGAACTCTAAAAGGAGATTTCGAAAAGTGTGATTGATAAAAGGAACAAATAAAACCGGACTGTTAATACTCAATTTTGTTGGAGGCACCAAAGTCAATAATGTGCAGTGTTGGAAATCAAACTCCTCTGTGCTCGGGTAGCTATAATTGGCTTTCATAAATTGCTGACTACTTCAAAATAATTACAAAGTTAACAAACTGTATTATTATGATACGCTTTGTTGTGAATAATGCTAAATGTTTCACTATGTGTTGAATCTAATAACCTATCATAAATATTGTGCTTTTAATGTTTATAACTTGACTACTGTACAATTTCCGTATTTTTTTCAATATGTATACTTGAGTTTTAAGATATAAATATTTTTCATTTTTATTCATTGTGTACTAGTTCACCAGAAACATAATATGTTTATAAAATAAAAATTCAGATTAAATTTAAAAAACATCAAATGAAACTGGAAAAAAATGCTGAACAACAAAAAAATTGTAAACTAAACATAGAAGAACAAAATATTTTAGTATAGTGATATATTTTTGATTATTTCCGATTTTTAGTAAAATTTTATTAATCCTTATAATATTTGAATCAGGTTTAACAAGTTTTTCTAAGCAGCCACTTGAAAATTATGCGATTAAAACTACAAAATCATTTTAACTTTTGCAAATAGAATAAAATCAGATTTTCATTTACATCAATTCTTATAAATGTACACTGGTGTCCAAAAGTTAAGAATAATTGATAATTATATGAATAAAGAAGGAACTAAAAATCAGAATGGCGGGAAACGTGATATGCGAGTGTAAAATGGTTATAAATAAGGAAGTAAATCAAAAGAATGATAATAATTAATTTTATTGTCCAAAGTAGCACTTTGAAAGAAAACTGAGCATAGCAAGGATTCACACCTTAAAGAAAAAATGAAAGAAACATTAAATAAAATACTGATGCTGCAGTTTAATAAGACGTGTGGTCACCTCTGACAGCCAGGCACGCTGCACAGCGATTTACCATACTTGCTATGAGATAACGAATGAGTTGTGGGCTCAAACGGTTCCAAGCTTCTGGGAGAGCTCTCTTCAGTTCTGTAACGGAGCTCGGTGGGTGCGAAAGGGCTGCAATTTGTCTCCCGGTCGTCCATCATGATGCCTGCCCATACCATTACTCCGATTGATGGAAAATGATGTCTTTCCTTTATGTATCTTGGTTCAAAACGTGTTCCACATTATCTCCATATCGTTACCTGCCGAGAATCACTACTCAGACTAAACTGGGACTCGTCCCTGAACATCACATTGGCCCACTCTCCCACACTCCAATGTTGATATTTCAAACTCCAGTTCAAACAAGCGCGTTTATGCGCAGACGTGAGGGGAATGCAAACTGCTGGTCTTCTGGCATACAGACCAGCATGATTGAGTCTCCTGTAAACAGTCTGTCTAGAAATTCGTATTCCTGTGATGACTGTGAGCGCCGAACCCAGTGCTCTGGCAGTACTGCCCCTCTGACGTCGCGCACTTATTACCAGATATCGGTCTTGGCGAGGGGTTGTGACTCTTGGTCGACCTGATACTGGTTGTCGGGTAACATCTCCTGTTCTTTGAAACTTATCCACAGTCTTGAGATCACAGACTGGTCCACATTCGGGATTCGAGACACTTCGGTTTGTGATCGTGAGGATTCTAGCATTCCAACGATTCTTCCTTTCGTAAACATGTCCAATTGGCGTCTTTGTGCCATCATTCACCTTGTTTGATGGTCAACAACGTTCCTTCGCACAGCAGTTGCACGAAACTTTTCTGAACTGCCTATGCTGCGTGAATCGGTTTCTCCACGTTCCGACATACGCCGGTGTTTCACGCAGGACGTAGTCGACTGAAAAGTTTGGCATAAACCCAGTGTTTCTTCTTCACCCATTTAATATCCGCAAGAAATTTGGAATAATTTTACGAACATTTACTCCATGTTTTTCGCATTTTATGATTTATGCTTAACTTTTGGACACCAGTTTATATTTATCATATTAATGATAAAAGAAGAAAATTGTGTTTTTATATTTATTTATATATTGACTGTTATAAAATGGTAGGAATTACATGCATTGCCCTTAAATACTGTTTAGAATTAAAATTGTTTTCAGCCTATACTAAACAAAAATTGACTTAAATTCCATATAATTTTTCAGTTAAAAAATAGTCCACAAAACTATGTTTATATTGTGATTTAGCTAATGTATAAAGAGGATAATTTATTTTTCAAATCTGTTCTTACTTTTCTCAAAATCCATTATAACCATTGTTCATAATAAGATTCATATTTCAGCTATGCTTAAAAGGGGATTAAATTTACAATTCTATGTTATAAAGCAGAAAATAGTATATATTTTTTTAAAAATTGTTAAAAAGTACAGTATTACAATCATTTTTCAATCTTCAATAATATTGATGTTTTTTTTTCTTCTTTATTTTAAATGTAAAATTCATAAATTAGAAGGGTTTTTTAGCAATATTGAATAGAAATCATTTTAAAATATGTTTCAAGTACTTAAAAATAATTATTAATGACATAATAGCAGGAAAATAATGCTAAATTTTCAAAATACCTTGATGTATATTTTGTTTGAACAAAAAAAAACTTTTTAATACAGAATTCTTTTTTTAAAAAAAATATATGATTTCTGTTCTTTAATTATTATTGCACGACAATGGCTGTTTTCTTTCATCAAATAATAATTTTTTGAAATAAAAATTTTAATTTGATGTATCGAGGTATACAAATGAAATATTTATTTTAAAAAATGAGATGGATTTTTCCAGAAAACTTTACTTTGATGAAGAAAAAAATGTATACATTTTTCTTTTTCTCCTCCTCTTTTTTAATTTTGAGGTTGTAAAAAGAAAGATTAATACATTTTTTCCTACTCGTGTTTAATTCCTTTAATAATTTCCTTTGAACTTACTTATACATAATCCCGAATTTCTCGGGACTGTCCCGAATTTTCAATACTTGTTTCGATTTTTCACTACTCATTTTTCAGTCTCAAATTTATAGCATTTATTTTTTAATTATCAATGCTGCACTGTCCAGAAATGCCTTCACTTAGTCCGATAGGATGCACCCATTTCAGAGAGGTGAGTGGATATATAACTGCATATTTTAATAAGAACCTGAGGTTAGTTGTTCAAAAGTATAAAATAGTCAGAGTTCCCCTTTTTTATATTTCTTGCATTAATGCTGCAACTTAGCGAGTATTTATCACTGTGAACAATTCAACAGCCTTTGTAACAAAATTGCACTTACTTGAATAATGTCATAAAAGAAAAAGATGCTCTGAAAAATATCCATGCTTTAGTGAAAAATATAAGGTTACTTCAAAATAATTTAAAAGGATTGCAGATTTATTATTTTTTAAGAAAATGAATACTGCATTTTAATTTGTTCTTTATATATACAGGGTGGTCGCAAATTCATGGTACAAACTTTAAGGGTAGGTATAGGGCATTGTAACAATTATTTATTGTATAGGAATGTATGGGAGTAAGTGACGAAGTGAGACACAAACACAAAAAATAAGAGAAGAAAGGAAAGACTGTTTATTGAAAACGTAGTTGACAAGTGTAATGTTTACCATAACTGTTCAGCATATTAGCAATGAAGTCCAGCTGCAGTGTACATTGCTGTACCAACCACTGGCAGTCGGAGAAGATAGTCTGCCGGATTCAAAGCTTGTACTCGCTGAAAATGGTACAGGTGTAAGCGATTTTACAAATTGTTTGATGACTCACACTTTCGCAATGAGCAACAGCTCTTATATTTCGGTCTATCAGCCACAACGATCAAGGTAGTTTCTTCCAAGCATGGACTGCGTACAGATTTTCGTCGACTAGCATCATGTCTGGTAACGTGGAACGAACCTGTTTCACGAAGTTGACGATGTAACTGCTGAAAAATTGTATGATCCGGCATTCGTCAATCAGAAAACTGCGAGCGATTCATTCATAGCACATCTCTGCTGTTACCATTTACTCAGCCGTACATTTCCGCATACTTAGTCTCCCATTGTAGACGTTAGCATAATTGCGCGAATGGCCCTTTCTCCTACTGAGATGCATCATGTTGAATGGCTAATAGACATCTACTACACTCTACCCAACAACGCAACCAACTAATAACTCCATTTCACTTTTCTTTTATTTCTCCTGTTGGGTTCTCACCACGTCACTTGCGCCCATACATTCCAAAAAATAAATGATTATTTCAATGTCCCGTTTCTACCCTTAAGGTTTGTACCATGAATTCGAGGCCACCCTATATATTAAAAATATATCGCTACTAAAAAATAAAACAAAATTGTTTATTTTTGTATAAATATTTCTTGAGCAACATTTTAATGTGTGTAAGATTCAGTGAAGATATTTTTGATCTTATAATTTATTATTTCCTTGAATATTTTTTTTTACATTTTTAAAATTGTTTCAAATGTATTAAATTTTAATCAATATTCAATAACTTGACATGCTAACTTTGCATGCTTTTTATGTGGATGATTTAATAAGGGTTTCTTAAAGGGTTCATTCTCCTTAATTCCACACAACACATTCACAACAGGAAGCTGTCATTTTCCGTACTTCAGTGTGTAATGTGTGTCTGTTCCTGCTTCCCTCTAATCCCCCTTGTCTACTCTCGGCCCTGGCTAGATGTGTGGGGAGAACTGAATAATCAGTCGACATGATTCATTCTAATTATTTTACTGTCACAAAATATCAAACAAGCACAATAATAATCCAATTAAGATTGTTGATCAAAATTAAGAGCGTGAATGTGAGACCAGATAACCTGGGGATAATAGTTACGGACCCTCAACTGATTTCTACGATAACTTATACAGGCTCTATTTCAACTCAGCCTCGCACTACAAGTTATCTTCTAACTTCTATTTAAATAATGCTTACAATACCTGTACTCTTGTAAAGTCAGTCCTACTGTTGAGGCCTTCAACGCTTATATTTGACGGGATTAAATCCGATCTCCTAACTGGGAAATCTTCAACATACACTTTTATAAACTTAGTTCCGCACTGCAATAACTCACGATCCTCCACTAACTCTCAAAACTCGCGAATACAGAATTTATATAATAAACTTAATTTGCATAATCACGTTTTCTTACCTGAAAATTGGTTGAGAAAAATATTTCCGTAAAAGAATCCCCGAGGACTTAGTGGAAGGAACCGTATAGATCCGTCACAAGTGGACTAAAATGCTACGCTTCTTAATATTCAGTTTCTTTTATTTTATTTTAAAAAATATGAATGCAGTTTTTAAATTTCTTTTTTTAAAATACTATATTATATAAATTCTATACTAATATTACATAAATTATGTATTCGCGAGTTTTTAGAGTTAATGAATGGAGGATCGTGAATGATTGCAGTGTGGAACTAAGTTTATAAAAGTGAATATTGAAGTTTTCCCAGTTAGGATAGGATTTTATCCTGTCAAATATAAGCGTTCAAGACCTCAACAGTAGGACTTTGACTTTACAAGAGTACATGTATTGTAAGCATTATTTAAAAAGAAGTTAGAAGATAACTTGTAGTGCAGGCCTGAGTTGAAATAGAGCCTGTATAAGTTATCGTAGAAATCAGTTGAGGGTCCGTAACTATTATCCCCAGGTTATCTGGTCTCACCTTCACGCTCTTAATTTTGATGAACAATCTTAATTGGATTATTATTGGGCTTGCTTGATATTTTAGGACAATAAAATAATTAGAGTGAATCATGTCGACTGATTACAGTCGGTCGAAAAAATAGTCGAGCACCGTGACCCTTTCCAAAAATGATTGAAAATGGAAAACGACCTTTTTGGAAAGGAGGTCAGAATCGTGTCCCTTGGGGTGTGTTGATTGAAAATTTGTTCCTCTGAAACAAAATATGGGGCGCGAGAACAAAAAAAGTTTCATCCTGGATGAGGGGACAAATGAAATGGAGACTTGTCCCGCTGGGCAACGACCCATGTCATGGAGGGAGGGACAATGAGACTAGTCAAGCTGGGGGAAAGCAGCGACCTATAAAGTGTAGGCATTACAACGTTGGTATGTCGAGAAAAGACAGAGAATCATTCCAATAGGGGTGTTGTTGGAACATGGGAGGCAAGCCATCTCACGACGTTGCCCTCTTGGCGTGGGGCCCTCGTCTACGTGAGTGGACCCTCGTGTGACCAGGGTCCTGACAATTTAAGCGTCTCATTTTCACATCAATCGACCCTTGCACCCGTATAGTATTGCGTTTCTCAGTACCCTCTTTCCAGGGGGAATAGAAAAATGACTGTGGGAAATAAAAATGTTGGGCTGCCAAGCGTGTACGGGACCCATGGTATAATGTCCGATCCGGGCTGGAAATGTTTAAATTGTGTGATTCCCTTGTATCCGCGCTACGAGGAACCTCTGCATTTGAATCTATACGATAATAACATAGTGTATGTCGAGGAGGGAGCCGAGGAAAGAGATTTGATTCAAAGGGAAAAAGACGTGTTGAAAAGGGAAAAAGACGAGTTGAAAACAAAAGAATATGAATGGAAAATGAAAGAATATGAATGGAAAATGAAAGAATATGAATGGAAAACAAAAGAATATGAGTTGAACGCTAAAGAATATGAGTTGAACGCTAAAGTACAAAACATGTCAGTTGAAAATAAAATATTGAAAAATTTGTTGCAAGGAAAAAGAGTGGATAGAATTTCTTTCAATACATGGCGTTGGAAAAACAATAGTGTAAAAAGGTTGGTTCGACCTCGTTCAACCATCTCTCAACTTTCAAGTTTACTAGCAAACCTTTGAAACTAAATCATGTAAGCTTCTCTAAAAAAAAAAAAAAAAAAAAAAAAAAAAAAAAAAATTTTTTTTTTTTTTTTTTTTTTTTTTTTTTTTTTTTAGAGAGGTAGAATGTTTTAAACTTTTTGAGCTCTGCCAAGAGTTTGGTTGTCAAGCTCCTAAAAGATATTTTAAACTTGCCTCACATTCTTTTTTTTGGCTTTTGCGATATTTTATTTTATTAGCCTTCCATTGTGAATCTTACACAATGTTCCAGGGACAGTCTCAAAAAATGTGTCAACCTTCCATTGTGAATCTTACACACAATGTTCCAGCCACAGTCTGAATCAATGTGTCAGAGTTTTTTTTCTTGTCGTTTCCAAACCCCCCCAATGGAAGAATGATTCCTGGTCCCGAGCTATGCTCCTTTCCATGGCTGTTCCAAACCCTCAATTTGTATACTATATGGAATGTCACCCTGATTTGCTTTTCATCTTTCACATTTTATTGGTCTTGCACAATGTTCTAACAATTGTGTCAGAGTTTTTTTCTTGTCGTTTCCAACCTTGACTCTGAGAGTAGCCCAAAAAAATGGGAGATGAATGACTGGTCCCGAGCTATGCTCCTTTCCAGTCATCCATCTCCCATTTTTCTGGGGAATCCCTGTCCTCTACGAGGCTGCTCGTATGGGGTTGGGCGCCCTGCAGAGAGGACAGGTATTCCTCACCTCCAGGTGTTGCAGTAAACACCGCATGTGAAATACATGGCCACAATGCGTCTTTTCTGGCCAATGCATCGGACTCAGACAGATGGAACACGTCTCGGGTATTTGGAAGACGCTTTCGGGCCATTTGAGTGCAAAACAGCCATCCAAGACGGCTTGAGCCAAGAGAATCCAAGGGGCCAACGGTTGAGGTCCATGTCGCCTCCAGGCCTTGTACGCCAATCGATACAATTTGGGAAGGGCCAAGACCGTCCACAGAGCTTGCAGAAAGGCCCCCTTGCCTTGGGCCGCCTGCTGTTCGAGGTAATCACTGTAAAGTTCGGAAGGTTCAGAAGAGGTGAGACATTCAAAGGTGGGCAGGTCGTCGATGGGCTCGGGATGGGGCAACACTTTTCGTAAAAGGTCTCCCAGGTCCACGGGGGAAAGAGCAATGACGTCGGACGGAGTGAGAGTCTGTAACTGGGCTCGAAACTGCATCATAAAAGTAATGTACTCGGCCAAATGGGCCTCGTGGTATTTGGCCAGGTAGATTTGAAAGGCTTTGTCAGACTCCATTGTCTCGTATGAGGCAAAAAGGCGTCCGAATCGTGCTTTTGAGAGAAGAGCGACGCGCAGAAAGTGCTTTTGGATTGGCTAGACAGGAGGAAGATCCTGTGAGGGTTCTTTCAAAATGGATGGCATCATCTCCGGTCCCGCCGGAAGCCCTTTCAAGGTGGCAGAAAGAGTAGGATCCACGGGGCCCTGTCTCCAACATTGACAGTGAGCTCGTGTCAAACATTCGAGCGAGTGTAAAGACCCGTCCCGTACGACGACATGATTGAAGCGTTTCACGATAAAATAGTGTTCGGGGGCGTCAAAGACATTAAAACAATGGCAAGTGTCGGGTCCTTCCGTGCAGGCATCTGCACTATAGACACAATCGGAAAGATGGAATCCATGCTCGCTCAAGACCACCTGGACGGGAATGGGAAAGTGGGTCGCGAGTTGTTGAAATTTCACAATACCCGCTAAACGTTGCAAGCGTCGTCTATAAGACGACCAGCGTGAGACGTTGTCTCGCAAACCTGGGAGAAATTTTTTTTCCAATTCACCCAGGAGAGAATCGAACGAGGTCATCATGAAGAGAATAAGAAATGTTGACAACAGATTAAACCAAATGAAAGCTCGAGTGAAAGGCTCAACCTTTTTAAACACTCTCCAATCTTTCTAAAAAAAAAAAAAAAAAAAAAAAAAATTTTTTTTTTTTTTTTTTTTTTTTTTTTAGAGAGATTGGTTGTAAACTTTATTTGCATCTGATAAATGTTTCAAGTTTTATGTGCTTCTGAGAGATGTTTTAAACTTTATTTTTGCTTCTGAAAGATATTTCAAATGTTATGTACGTCTGAAAGATATTTCAAATGTTATGTGCGTCTGACAAATATTTCAAACTTTCCTTCTGAAAGATATTTCAAACTTTGTTTGCGAGATTTTTCAAATTTTATGTGCTTCTGACAAATCTTTTAAACTTTATTCGCTTCCGACAGAGGGTTTGGGAAACCCACTCTGGATCTCGTCATACATCCTTTGCCAACGTTTACTATTTTCGTCCGTCCAATGCATGGCCCGGGGTAAATAGTGTTGTCCAATCTCTAAAATTTCTTTCAATCGTGCTTCGGTGGGTTCACCGCGCATCACTCGTTCTTGAAACACCATCGATTTCAATAAAACGTGAATCACACAATCATGAGGGGACTCTTTTCCCCGAGAACACACTAAACAATCTTGTTCACAATAACATGCATCCGAAACAGCAGACATGGTCGGACACGATCGATTGAAAAGAAACAAAATTTCAAAGCACACTACACTAGACGAGTAAATGAAATGAGGGGGTGGTAGAAGGCTTTTAAACTTGAA
The DNA here is from genome assembly GCA_019973975.1 of Trichonephila clavata. Taxonomy (NCBI): domain Eukaryota; kingdom Metazoa; phylum Arthropoda; class Arachnida; order Araneae; family Nephilidae; genus Trichonephila; species Trichonephila clavata. The sequence continues at coordinate 135,223 of BMAO01006813.1, forward strand.
AAGAACACAGAGTCCACGCAGCACAAGAAGAGAAAAACTCTAGCTAGACGAGAAATTAATTTATCCTTATTAAAAAAAAAAAAAAAAAAAAAAAAAATTTTTTTTTTTTTTTTTTTTTTTTTTTTTTAGAGAGAGAATGTTTAAAAGCAAACACTTGACAGATTACATTTCAGAGCACAAAATTTGCAGCTTCTCTTTTTCAACATGACCGACCCGGACAATGTGTTGAGCCTGTTATCCGACCCTGGTTCCCCTTTGCCCTCCATGGGTTCTCCTTCACACCCAGAGTCTTTTCATGAGCCCCCAAAACTAAACTCTCCCCAAGACCCTCGACGACGTCGTTTCTCTTCGTCTCGACGACGCCCTCCTTATGCTTATCGATTTCCCCAGCACCACGCTCAAGTCTTTTTCCATACGCACGGTCTGGCCGTGTTGTGTCTCCGAGACCATGGTTTCACGCTCACCAACGGGGTCGTCTCGTATGCTTCGGATCGCGTCGAGGCGCATAAAGTGTTCAACTCTTTACATTATCTCAATGTCGGCACCCTCTGTGTGACCGATTCTCGTTCCAAGCAAGATTTTAAAGACATTCAAGCAAAATGGAGCGCTTTCAGTCCTTTCAAACGCATCCCCGTCATGCTCTTGAAATCCCATGCACGAGGCGAATGTCCCTTTTGCCACCAGACGCAATGTCATCGTTGGATTGCCGTGCAAGGCATGTGTTCCATACTCCACCAACCTCTCAACCCCATTTTTCACTCGGCCTAACACGTCTATAAAAGGAGGACGCGGGTCGACGCTTCTCGTCAGTTTGCAGCATGGATGCCTTCCCAGAGCACCTCTCCTCCACCGTGGTGCCCGTGACGCTGCCCGAGAAACCCGATGCGTTGGAATATGCCGCTCAACAAGGCCAGGTGCGAGCGGGCATCCTCTACCAGGAGCCTCACGCCAAACGCGTGTTTACCTTATTTCGCCAAGATCCGTGGTACCACCAAAAGACGTTGATGGACAATTTCAAGCGGGCCGTGCTGGAAGCCAAGCACGTCAACGAATTTCGACCCAACGCGATCCTGTGGGAAAAAGTGTCCAAAAGCCTCTTGAAAAATCCAGATCGTTTGCTCAAAAATACCGACAAGAGGATGGTGTACATTTATGGCAACCTGTTTTTTGTGAAAAAAGACTTTACCTTTGGGTTGAGAACGGTGCACCCCGGACAAGTGCATTTCATTCAAACGACGCACGTGCCCCTGCTGCTCTACGAACTGCCCCCTTCCAGTCTCCAGTGTCGAGCCCGACCCAACGTGAACGAGAAGAGTTTCGAGCCCTACGACCAAATGCTCTACCATCGGACCATCTTGGAGCCACACACGGCCTATCCGATCCCGGCGGGAACCCACTATTTGCTGTTGACGGTTCAAAAAACCGTTTTGGGTCTGGACCTGATCCCCGAATCCCTGCTCCCTCAGCTCCTTCAGAAGGGATTTCACCTGGGAGATTTTCGAAAAAAAAAAACGTTGGATCAAACCGCCTACAAGCTACCGCCTCCGACCCCAGTGCTTGGACTGAAGCGATCGGGGGAGGAGACGCGCCCCTCCAAGAAACGAGGATGCATCCAGAGACTTGTGCAGATTCCACAACCTGAGCTACTCTATCCTCAACCTGTGCAGATTCCACAACCTGAGCTACTCTATCCTCAACCTGTGCAGATTCCAGAACCTCAGCTCCTCTCTCCGCCACCTGTGCAGATTCCAGAACCTGAGCTCATCTCTCCGCCACCTGTGCAGATTCCAGAACCTGAGCTCATCTCTCCGCCACCTGTGCAGATTCCAGAACCTGAGCTCATCTCTCCAGAGCCCGAAGCTGCTTGGCTCGACCAACTCCTAACGTCCTTTTCTGGACCCGAACCCTCGGTGCTCCACCTGGTGCCCTCGTTCTTTGATGAAAACAATGAACTCATCACCTTCCTGGAGACTTTTGAACACGATATGGCGATGGAGCCCCTGGACTTGTCAATGCCCAAACTCTCCCCTTGTATCCGACCTTCTGTTGGATTTAAAGCCATGCAACCTCTGAATCTATCTTGTAGAGTATGATCAATAAAAAAATGATTATTTTTTTAAAAAACGTCTCCTTCTTTGTGTCCAAACATTTATTGGACCCGTTGCAAACAAAAAGTATAATTGTTTTAAAAACAAGTCTCCTTCTTTGTGTCTGAATGATACAACCTTTATTGGACCCGTGTCCAACAAAAAGTATAATTTTTTAAAAAAGCAAGTCTCTTTGTGTCAGAATGATCCAACATTTATTGGACCAGTGTCGACACCGCACGACGATCGTGTTTGGTAATTTGGGTCGCTGGCCCGATCGAGTCACGTATTACGAGCACGACTATCCTTACACCATCCTCTTTGAACCCAATTTCGGGGTGCACGTGCCTCGGTCGTTTGGAAAGACCGTGGTCGTGTTTACCAGTCATTTGGATTTGACGTGGGATCCAGGCGTCCAGTTGAGATTCTTTCAACTGGGTCGTCCCCCGTCTCGCCGAGTTTGGGAAGCCCATCAACCTCACAATAAGGAGGCCTATACGTTGAATCTCACAAACTGCACGCGCCTAGCGGAGGTGTACGTGAGACTATTAACGTGGTTGGATGATTGGGAAATGCATCGAGACGACCCCCTTCCTTGGCGCCTGGTCATGCCCCCAGCTTGGAAACGGGCGTTGGAACCTCACGTGGAACGCTCGCATCGCAAGGCCTTGGAATATGGGATGCCAGTTGACGTCACGCTCCTCGACCCTATATAAAGCCAGCCAGCAGAATCATTCTTTTTCAGAAGGATGTCTATCTATTTTGCTCATGCCAACTACTTTCTCCACCAGGGCAAGCCAGTGCCCATCGAGTTGTCTATTGCCACCCTTCCCAAGAATGGCAGTGATCCTCAAGTGCTCTGCATTACCGTCAACCATGACGGATTCGACTCCACGCCCCGAGACATGCGATACAATGCCTGCAAAAACGCTCGTCTTCGTCTGGTACGTCCCTTGCCCAAGAGTGTGCCTGTAGACTACCTACCCTATTGCGTGAGGGGCATGGTGGACCCAGGAGGTCTCATTGTCGTGAAAAGCTCCAAACAGCAAAAAATGTTTAAAGAGTTGGGACTCGTCACCGTATGCTTGGAGATGCTGCCCAAATTCAACACCCTTGGCGATGGCACCTTTCCCAACCCCATGCATGATGACCTCCACGAGGAAGGGGACGTGTCTCATTGCACCATGCTGAAATCTTTTCAATTTGCAAAATATCTGCAGCAGTTTCAAAAGTTGCAGGCGGAATGGAAGGACAAAGTTTCAGCTTTGAGAGAGTAAAAAAAAATTGCCCAATGGCCCAAAAAAAGGGGACCGAGTCGACACCAAAGTCGACTCGGTCCCCCTTTTTTTGGATAAAGGAAGGTGCCAAGGTTGGAGAGCCTCTCTTTTAAAAATGTGTACTCTTCTGTGAAAACATGCCCAAAAAAACAGGCCCAAATCCGTAACTAATACCTAAGAAGGAACCTTTTGTGTTTTAATTCATGACGTCATGAATGGATGTAAGTATCATGAAAATGAATGGAAGGAAAGGATAGGATGCAAAAGGGTTGAAATATTTTTCAGAAGCAAATAAAGTTTACAACCAATCTCTCTAAAAAAAAAAAAAAAAAAAAAAAAAAAAATTTTTTTTTTTTTTTTTTTTTTTTTTTTTTTTTTACAGAGTGAGAAAACTTTTCAGAGCAAAGAATAGTTTGAGTTTGACTGTAATTTCAAACATGTAGCGTGTCTTTGGCTCGGGGTCAATAGTATTTTCCATTGCATAAAATTGACTCGAACCTTATAATTGGTTGGCTCACCGTGCAACATTTGTTCTTGAAACAAATGATTGTCAGCTTATAAATGTTTGGGAGTTTTATGTAGACTTGATACCCAACATTGACATTTACAATAGTATTTTCCATTCCATAAAATTGGCTCCAACCTTATAATTGGTTGGTTCACCGTGCAACATTTGTTCTTGAAACAAATGATTGTCAGCTTATAAATGTTTGGGAGTTTTATGTAGACTTGATACCCAACATTGACATTTAGCTTTTTTTTTTTTTTTTTTTTTTTTTTTTTTGGTCAAAAAAAAACATTCTTTAGTATTTTTGTCTCTACTATAGATGCATCCGAGATATGAAGCCCATGTTCGTTCTGGACCAACTTGACGGAAGAGGAAATCTGTTCAAGAGTTCTTGAAATTCACAATACCCGCTAAACGTAGCAATTTCGTCTATAAGGCAACAACTGGAGGTGGGTTCTTGCTGCACACCTGGGATAATCATGTCTTCCAATTGAGAAAGTAACGTTTCTAATGAAGACATGACTCTCAGGAAGGAATGCTTACAATCAGGGAATACAAACAAAACTGTCAAACTCTTGGCAGATTGAACAGCTCAAAAAATTTTCAACCAAACTATTACTCTCTAAAAAAAAAAAAAAAAAAAAAAAAAAAAATTTTTTTTTTTTTTTTTTTTTTTTTTTTTTTTTTTTTTTTTTACAGAGTGAGAAAACTTTCAGAGTGAGAAACATTTTTAGAGCAAAGAATAGTTTGAGTTTGACTTCAAGTTGTCGAGTGTTTATACCCTACATTCAAGTGACGTCATGCGCAGTAGAATGTTATAGGACTTTTCATTTTTTTTTCCAGATTTTTCATGGCCTCGTGCTCGAACCTTCCATCTCGGTCTATTCCAATGGGATCGAGTTCTTTTCAAATCAAACCGTGTGAGTTTCAAGGCTCTCCTCCTATGGGGGGTATTCCCAATGGAGGGTTCGACAGGACTCGTAGCCCACGTCCTACCCTGCGCGACACACGTTCCTAGGTGCCTTAGGAGCCCCACCATGTACCTTTGAATGTTTTGATGGTTCACTCCTTACAGACCCTCCTATGGGGGGTAGGGTCAAATCAATGGGAGGGTTGCCCTCTACTAGCGCGTCTCTTTCATTTGACATGCTGCAAACGCTTCTCGGTTCCATAGAAGCCGAGATTGGTTCGTACCTGCCTAGATTGGTTCAAGACTGTTAACCTGTTTTTGAACCCTAGAGACCCTTCTAGGGGGGGTAGGATCTTGTAAGGGGTATCTTTCGAAAGAGCCTTTTATTCCAAACAGATGGATAGGTGACACGATGACCTGAGGGGTCCTGGGGCTGAGCAAGGTCCCGTTCAAGTTTCGCGTGACGCAAAAAGTGACCCGCACTCAAACCACTATAGCACAAAAACCATTCAAGGTGCGACATTGAAACCCAGTTTAAACAATGACCCATCGTATGGGCATCCGAAAATATAAAATATATATACAAAAAATCATCATGAAACAATAAAACATTACGTGAATAAAGAGGTCATGCGAGACTCACCGGCCTTAAGGGGCTACACACAAATTTTTTGCAGTCTCGACTGAGCTCCGCGAGCGAGTCCTCTTTATATCCAACATTCAGAGTGACATCACATTGTGCATGCGCAGTAGAGTTTTAAAGGCGCATGCGCAGTAGCATTTTATTGGACTTGTAATTTTTCGCAGCATCAGACTGGTAGTATGGAAGCTTTTCCCATTGGAACGCTATGGAAACAAGTCCAAACCTTCTATCTCGGTAAATTACGGTCGGATCGGGTCCAGACTTTTTCCCTGGGGGGTCATGGGGACCCCCCCTGGTGAACCGGAAGTGGCGATATCTCGGCTCCTATGGGGCCCTCGTAGACGTGTGACCCGTCCAAAGATTCAGAATCGTTTGTAGTTTACAAAACATTCATCGGTTTGGACCTAGACCCCCTGGTTCAGGCACTAGGCTAAAAAAGGCCCTATGACCTACTTTGGATTTGCTCCTCACCTATCCGTCCGATTTTCAAACGGTTGACGTTGTTGGATAGCCCTTCACAGGGACTCTCGATATATATAGCACGGATCTAGACCTTGGGTCCCGGGTTTCGATCCTAGGCTCCAAACCATTTCGACATTTGAAAGGGACCTTGCTCAGCCCCACACCCCTCAGGGCGTCGTGTCACCTATCCACGTGTTTGGAAGGCGAGCTCTTTCGAAGGATACCCGTTACAAGATGCTACCCCCCATAGGAGGGTCTGTAGGGTTCAACACTGGTGACCACTGGTCTTGAACCCATCTCGGCTTCTATGGATCCCATAAGCTTTTGCAGCATGTCAAATGAAAGAGACGAGCGAGTAGAGGGCAACAGTGTCACTGCTGTGACCCTACCCCCCATAGGAGGGTCTGTAAAGAGTGAAAAAAACAAAATTCAAAGGTAAATCACGGGGCTCCTAGGGTGCCTATGAACTTGTGTGGCACCTTGTAGGACGTGGGCTTCAAGCCCCGTCGAACCCTGTACAATTCTAAAGTATACCCCCATAGGAGGGTCTCGAGAGCCTGGAAAAGAACACAGTTTGAATCGAAAATAACTCGACTCGTATGGAGCCGATAAGGGAGGGTGAGCTATCAAAGGGTTGGAGGGCACGAGTAGATGACAAAAGGACTCATGGTGTAGGCAGACCCCCCATAGGAGGGTCTACAGAACATGACAACTGGAAATTAAAATGACAATGATAATACACTTGGCACTTGAAGAACAACTTGAGAATCAAACTCAAACAGCTCTGAAAAGATTTCTCACTCTGTAAAAAAAAAAAAAAAAAAAAATTTTTTTTTTTTTTTTTTTTTTTTTTTTTTTTTTTTGTTTTTTTTTTAGAGATTGAGAGTAAGTGTTTGGTTGAAAATTTTTTGAGCTCTTTAATCTGCCAAGAGTTTGACAGTTTTGTTTGTATTCCCTGATTGTAAGCATTCAAACGTTAATCATTTACAACTCACAACAAACATGTATAAATCTTCTTCGACTTTTTTCAGGCATTTACATACCCATTCAAATGATCCCATATGTTGCCCACAATGTGACGAGGAAATGACAGTACTTCATTTTTATTCTACACATGCTTCCAAAGAGCATAGTTTGAATTTTCGTAAACAATGTGTGTTTTGTTTTGGACATCGACAATGGAATCATGGGGAAAAGAATCTTCCCGTTAATGTGAATCATGTGGTGTCCTGTTTGAAGCTATTCGTCACAAATGCCAAAACTATCGGGGCCCTTTTAAATGATAAAATGATAGCAGACAAGACACAGAAAGTAGAGGTGGTGGAAACATGTGAATGTCAACACTTTCAACCCAATCCTCGTGACATGTATGGTCGTCCCCAATTGCATGCTGTACGATTATATGAGTCTGTTTTTGAGAAACCCTACCTGTGGGAAGAGGGGATAGAATTTGAGGAAGCCAGTGGTTTGGGAAAAGATGTTTATGGTATTATTCAACGTTATTTGAGGAAAGACTTGAATTGGTTTCACTTGATGGTAAAACATGATATTTTTGATACATTTTGTAGGGAAATGGAAAATATTCGGGATCAATTTGTCATTTTACCCTTTTGGTGTTTATGTGATGGGTTGACATTTAAAACACAACACCGACACATGATTCTAGCGTGTGAACAAGAGAGTGCGTTTGAAGACGTCTGGAAAAGAAAAGTTCGGTATGAATTTCCCAAGAGCGGTCAGGCTAAAAAATGCGTCGAGATTAAAAATACCTTTCATCTGGTGCGCACCATCGTCTACGTGAGTCAACCCAAATCGTCGTGTGACAAGGGTCCTGACAATTTAAGCAATCTGCAACATGGATCGCATTTTCACATCAATCGACCCTTGCACCCGCACAGTATTGCGTTTCTCTCTGTACCCTCTTTCCAGGGGGCAATAGAAAAATTATTGTGGAGCAACTTGGAAGTAAAAATGTATCCAGTTGGGAAAAGGTTGCCAAGCGTGTACGAGACCCATGGTATAATGTAAGATGGGGGTACCGATCCATGTGACGGGTTGGAAATTTTTAAATTGTTGATTCCCTTGTATCCGCGCTACGAGGAAACGGAGGAATGCACACCTCTACAGTTGAATCTATACAATAATAAAATAGTGTATGT